>JACLAT010000118.1:0-112500 GCA_018105865.1 Metaphire vulgaris
TTGCCAATTAAGCTAAATTAGATTCAGGCTATTATAACAGTGTTAGCTTAAACATAAACTGAATTGATGAGGAACATGGTAATTGATCGAAATTCCAAACACTTTGATCCAATGATCATTGATAGATCCAGCATGGAATTGTATTGAAAGAAAGTACAGCTGTATAAAGCAATGCAATCTCAAAAGCCTGTCAACCAAAATACAACTAAATAGACCATAAAAAGGAAAGAAAGGGAAAAGCTCACCTCGTAAGTGGTTTCATCCGAAGGGTTAATACCCGCATCTTTAAGAATTCTGAAATAACAGTTTCAAAATAGCCACATGACCAATGTCCGTGAAATATTAGCACCGAAAGCTGTACGGCAAACAAGTAAGTAGGTAAGTAAAATCTCATGAATTTATATAGTGCTTTCAAGTGGTGTACCACAGTAGCTGCTTAGTATTAGACAGTTGATCTAAATTTCGAATAGCCACGTAGCCAAAAGGCGGGGATCAGTCAGTCGGGGCCAATTTATCCACGGGGAACTTAGAAAAATATAAAGAAACATTCAGACGTATGAACCTCAAAAGGTCAAATTGATTCTGGAGTTGAAGTCCCTTCTTGAAGTATTTCAGTTCGCTGTCAACGGATTCCAGGGAGACGGCACAAGTCCCGTGCTTGCACCATTCGTGCTTCCTGAAATGGATCGCAATTTTGTCAAAATAAAAAGGAAAAACACAAAGGAAAAAATTATGAAAATTGCAAATGAAGCACTAAGTCCGAGTCTTATCTGCTTCATAAATTCATTGAATCTGACACTATGAATACATTTCAGTGCCTTTAAGTATCCTTCTAATAATCTGATGATATCAAACTGACGCATGATATCTGCCATGATCTATCACTGGCAAAACGTCCGGTCTACAATTATGGTTTGGTGGGCCGACCATCGATGGATGCTAGGCACATTTTTAAAATGGAGCTATATAAATTTCATTGATTGATTGATTGACTGAGTTACATTTTGTTGAATTTTTTTTCTCAGACATTCAAAGGCTGGTGCAATTTCTGTCTGGATATCTTTTCTGAATGAATTCAAATAGTTTCAAAATAGAAACTCTTCACTGCCATGACAAACTAATATATAACAGTTACATTACATCGCCATAGCGTACAATACGTTTGACAAAATCATCAATAACCAAAACTACTTCAAAAATCTTCCAGTTTCGATTAAAACAATTCATACAACAAACAGTGTCATAAAGAGTGATCCTGTAATACTCTTTGTCACCTAGAGCACTATATAAATCATCAGTACAAACAAAATAAACCTTACCAGAAATTGTACAATTCAGTGTCTTGATAAATGTTCGTCCAGTACTTTACCAGCTGAGCCAGGATTGGCTGAAAGCAAAATTGGAAACCTCATCAAACTTCATAACAGTATTAATAATACTGGTAAAATGCTCAAACGAAAACAAAAATAAAAACACAGATAAGTGGCAACGATAAACCAGCAGATAATTCAAGAAAGATCTATGCCAAACCTGACTACCAGTGGCAAACTTCTGACCGAAAACCGAGCAACAAGCAACGAGACAACAGAAAACCACATCACAGATTCCCAGTGATGTTAACAAGGACTGACCCCCCAAGGACGAGGATAAGGACAAGGACCGACCCCCCAAGGACGAGGACAAGGACGAGGATAAGGACGAGGACCGACCCTCCAAGGACGAGGACAAGGACCAGGACTTACCCCTCAAGCACAAGGACCACAAGGACTGACCTCCAAGGACAAGAACAAGGACAAGGACCGATCTCTGTTTTAGACAAAAAAAGTCAGAAAGGAAAAAAACAAAAACAATTTCAAATCGAATCACAAAATCATAAAAGCAAAAAAAGAATGTTGTAAAACATAATCTAGTCAACAGCAATGTTGTATTTCAAATAAACAAGTGTTTCCAACAGCTGATCAGTCATGCACGCACGATGAGGCCTAATATTATGACACCAGCGAAAAAACAGCGTTCAACTGCCAATCTCCATTGCTGATCATGCTTTGTTCCATTCCTTTGTAAGTTTGTAGACAATGACACCAGTATTTTAAGATACAACTAAAGAATAATTGAAATTTTAAAAGCCCATGCGTCTGGTTCATACGCTTTCAAACAGGAAATGGAAGTTCAGCTGCTCAACTGGTATTATAAAGGAAACAATGACTACACATTTAGAATAACTCAAAGCAAGTATGTAAATATGAATCCAAATACTACTCTTACCTTGGAACATAATTATCAGAGAACAATTGAAAATGGTATGCAAGTAATTTGGTCCTTATAAGGATTTTTCAAGGACTAAGTTACAAGGACCAGGACAAGGACCGATCTGCAAGGACGAGGATAAGGACGAGGACTGAGCCCCCAAGGACGAGGACAAGGACGAGGACTGAGCCCCCAAGGACGAGGACAAGGACAAGGACTTCAAATTGGTCCTTAAGGAGTCCTTAAGGACAAGGACCAGGACAAGAATTAACATCACTGCAGATTCCAGTCACTAAATCTCACTCTACGATCAAAACTACTGCAAAGTAATTGAACCTACGTCAAGCAATGCAGGATCAAAGTCCAGTTTATGGCTCTCTGTGTTACAGAACTCAGGACCCATGCCTGATCCTTTCGACGGCCTATGAAAAAAGAAATCGCCAAGGAAGAAATTTCATCCAGTAGCATACCACAAATTATTACCAAAAAAGCCACGGATATCTGCAAAGACGTCACTAAGTTTGCCAGCCACTGCATTCCATAGAACTGGAATACCAAGAGAAGGACTTCATCTAGGACTGAACTTGACAGATTGATGTATGTGTGATCGTAATGAATTTTAAAATATTATAAAAAGCCACAAATATGACTTAGAATCTTGCTCACCAAAGACCATGGACAGTCCATGTGCTAACATTACGAGGAATGTAACAAACATGCTCGTGCTGAAAGAAAAAATTAATAATAACATCACATGTTGTCATCATCATCATCATCACCATCACCTCAACATCATCATCATCATCATCATCATCATCATCATCATCATCATCATCATCATCATCATCACATGTAAGGCTCCTGATTAAGCATGTACAGCAGACATCATTATCAGCAAATGAACTCAAGACACGTACTGCTTTCAAGGACTTACTGGTAATGACCAACATCAAATCAGATGCATGTAACTGTCAGACCAGTTCAAAGTCTTTTATTCCGCAAGTAAAACATCCCAGCTGCAAAATATCTTTCAAACCGTTTTCACTTTCTCTTCTGTGCTCATTTACTGAGTCGGATTACGTAGGTCTGACTCAAGCACAAAGCATACCATGACGGTAAACCACCATTACCCCGACCATTTACCAAGACCAACCAATGTGATCACAAATTAAGAGGATACCACGATCAGACAAAAGTGAAATGATATTTTCATTCTAAACAATGACTCAGTAAACAATAATCCATTTGTACTGTACAGTCCACAGTCATACATATTCATAAGCATTGACATAGAGTGATATTTATAAACCTACACTCATGTTGACCTCGATACAAGAGGTCATAGGCCACTGCTGAGCAAAAACAAAATGGTCCCATTCATCTGAGTTGAAAGCAGTTGAGAAGACACTAAAACAAACAGATCAAAATAAGCCAATGATAATACAAATGGACAAAAATTATTGGACACAATGAAAGATTTCTAAGGAAAGATTTTTATAATATCCACTTGCATACTTATTTAAAAGAGAGGGCACTGCAAGAGCACCCAGTAGTCAGAACTTCCCTGTAATCAAAGAGGGGATCATTCGTAAGGTCACTTAAACTAGTCTACAACTAAAAACTAAGACAGTGAGACAGCCACAACGGTGATTGGTCTAGAATCGCATAGATAATTAGATATGCAATAAACTCTTGAATATTCATTCAGGTTATTTTCAAAAACATGAAGTAAATGGTGTCATAGAACTTCATTCATCATGAAATAACCGCTTCAATTGAAATTAATACAGAAATGAAATTCAATCAAGTGGCAAATGTTAAGAAATCTAAACTGTGATGTTGTTCAAACCTTTGTTGGAGTTGAAGCAGTAACATACAGACCACTTGAAGATGACACAGCACAGACATTCTCTGAAACATTAAAAAAATCATTACAAAAACATTACACAAAATTACATATTATTACAAGTAGTTCAAAATTCTGACAATGACTACCATGAATGCATAACAAATTGAAAATAATAACAGCATAACAAATTTCTATAATCCTTACAAGGTGTGGCTTACAACATGAATGAATTGCTGCTAATCAATAATAATTAAACTAGAATTATAAAAGCAACAGTATTGATCATTATGAATTTATGATTGAATAAATATATCAGCCACAAATGATCAATAATCCAAGGATCAAAATAAGCATAAAAATTAAGTATCAAGGCACAAATCACCAACTCCCCAAACATTTTGACATCTGGGAATACATCCCTACCCCAATTTTTTAAATGTCCCATTCCAAAAAATCTGGATATAGTTGTCAGATCAGTTTGAATGTGCATTGCGCTCAACCAGAGACCTCTTTGCAAATTGATTATCGATGGAAATGACACCACAAAACTGAACACACAATAAATTTATGTAGACAGCTTTGCAATTTTTTGGTAATAAGGTGACAACAACTTAGAGAGTTTTTCACTATTCATAGAGAAATCATTGTAAATGGCCTTCCAAAAGTGTCAAATCTGTTGCGGATTTTAACCCCCGCCATCCATCTTTAGTGGTCGAAATATTTGTTTTTGTGAGGGGGATGGGCAGCCCAGGTTAGCCCCGGCCCTAAGCAATATACTTCTCCTGGAATGACTTGGTCTTTTGCTGATGAATTTGAAGTGCCATAGACTGATAATAAATAATAATAATAATAATAATAATAATAATAATAATAATAATAATAATAATAATAATGTGATTTTAAGTGGTTTAGGAGGCCAAGTAAGCCTGTGTGAAAACAACTGTTGTAACTCTCCACATTCATGCCTTTATGTTGCTATAAAAATGCACAATTATTATTAAATAATATTCATACACATGACTCAAAATCATGTGATTTAACCCAGCGATGTTTAACACAGCACTTAAATAAATACAAAGCCGCAGATTATTCGTCATTTTAATCGTAATGTATCAAAATTCAAACATACCTTACAGAACCCCTTACAGATGAAGGTCTGGAATTTGCCAAATGCCCTATATTATAAAATTTACATCTAACCACCTTAATAAGATACAGTATTCTTCGTGTACTAAGCAATCATTGCGTGAAACCGGACGTTTGTTTACTTGTTTGTTTAACACTTTATCTTATGACACAAAGAACTTATAGCTGTTATAAACATAGAAACATAGAAACATAGAAATGTAATTGAAAACGAATCATGGTTTAAGCATGTAGTTTAGGAAGTAAGTAAGCAAGCACCCGTAGGAGCCCTGAGGCAAATAAGTTTTCATTCTCTAAATGGCGGTGGAAACTGACTTTAACTGAGTAAACAGGCGCATCACATGAGGACACTAGCCTCGCATCATGTAGACTAATTTCTGCACCAGTCGTCTGGCTGTGGACCTTGGAAACGGAGATCAGTACCATCCTATGAGCCTTGAGATTAGCACTTGGCATGGATACACTGACCTTTGCCCGGCCGACAAACCACCCTGCCTATAGCTATTTCAAGAAAGATTAAGCGCATAAGAATAAGCAGCTACTGTTGTGCTGCTTTCCGGGGCGCTGTAGAAGTTTACGAGATTTTACTTTACTTACTTACTTACTTACTTGGCATCAGTCGATGATTGCTCCAGACTTGAATCATGACCTCTCTTTGTCAAATCCAATAGGTCACTATGGCGTGTTGCTTATGGTTCCCTGTATGAAATCTTTAAAACTTAATAAAAAGAGAAAATCCGTTATCTAAGCCTAAGCATTCACTGCCTAATTTGTGTATTCTACGGGTTTCTTCTTCTTTCGCTGTTCTTGCTATTCTGACTGATCTCTCTCTCTCTCCCTCTTGACCTGGCTCTAATTCAATCTGGATTTGGCGCACCATCGGCTGATGCTCCAGTGTTAATATTTCCTTGGCAATGACTTGATCTGATCTCATAGCAGTAGTCAATGAAGAAATTCCTTTATATTCGCCAGGTGGAGCTAGCCGCAATCTGCAATAAAAACATAATAAATCACAATTTGGAGGTAAAAAATTAGGGCTGCGGAAATTAAAGATTAATTATTCCATTAATCGTTAATTTATTTTAAGGATTAATTTTTCATTAACGATTAATCGATGTTTTATCAGAGGCGTAGCTGCCATAATATTATAGCAAGAATAAGCAAGGCATTGGGGCCCAGAAGAACTGGGGCTCTTTTGACCACCAATGTAAAAAAGAAAGTAAATAATAACAAAAGTAAATAATTAAAAACACATTAAAATCAGTCTTAATCAGATAAATTTGGCAGGTATTAATTATAACAGCGCTACAAAAACAAAGCCGTTTTACAGTTTTCAGTTTCCGGAATCCGGTGACAGACGATGCGTTATTATTAAGTGTTACAATTTTTTAAGCCTTAGTACACTGTTCGTCATGTTGTGACCTTTTAAGTTGAAGGGGCCCATTAATAATTTTGCATTAGGGTCTAAAATCCGTGCCCCCCTATTGAGAGCCTGCCCCCCCAGTGGCCTCCCCCCAGTTGGGACCTATACTTAGTGCTACATACATTAAACAACAAATGGTTGGCCCCCATGATTAGAATTTGCCTCCCCAACGCCCCCCCCCCCACTTGCCAAATCCTAGAGCCGCAACTGAGCTAAGCCACTGTGTTTTATCGCCCATCACAAACAATTGCACCGGAAGTCTGATAATGATGACATCATAGTTTGCGATATGGCAGCGGAGAGTAAAATATGTCTTGATGTAGGCCTATTAACCCTATGCCAAGAGACTCTCCTCTTAAAACATACAGCGGCTTTCATTTAATCCACGCTTGGCTATTCCTACAAATAGTCTCTGATGTCGTCAATCTGGCACCGAATGCTCGGTGGTCTTAGATAGGGATTTACCCGTTCGCATTATTCACCGTAATTAGACCGCATTTCGGAGATCGTCTGCATGCTAGTTCGGCGATAGAATTAGGCTAACGGTCGGCATGACGTCATTCCGTATAGAGCTCAACGTTCTACGTCACTGGAAACGGAAACTAATTGCACATGATGGGTCGAATGATGGTTGACTGCATAGCAGAACGATACTGTCAGAGTATCTATTATTGTCAGTATTCTGTCTAGATCTACTTTATGACCTATCACGTCCAAGTGTGTCAGATGAGTCAACTGTCATCTTCGACGGGTGATTTGGTTAATAATATCTCTGATATTTTTACGCAAACAGTCAAACAGAACCGAAAATAAGCAACAGCTGAACCCTCGAAGACAAAAATCAAAACGTGATTGGATAGCGTTTCTTGTCACGTGAGGTAACTAACTATACTATTTGCGTAGGCCTACGCTACGCATGCGCTACACTTTTCCCTTGTTCTTGCTTTTCTCAGAAGCAGTATCTTTCTGTCATAGGGCGGCGGATCTGCCACAAAACTTGGGAGTGCCCACTTTTTAAAGGCGGTCGGTGCCACTGAATTTTTAAAAGCCAGTAAGTGAGTTTTAGTGCATTTTGGACATAAATCAAAACCTGTCGCACAGTGGACCAGATAGGCCTATCTTAAGACGCAGGTCATCTCTTAATCGACATAGGCTACTAACCATCTCACAAGATAGTCGTCAGGACTTTCATTTTGTTGACGTACCTCGTTATCATAGAGTAGGCCTTAGGCTAAGTGGCTCTAAGCCTAGTGCGTAGTATGAACAGTGGCTGGAAGGTGACTTATTTTGAGTGCTGCAGATTAAAATCAAGAAGGTTAATATTGTTTGTCTGGATTGGCCTTCCGCCTTAGTTTGCACCCCCACTGGTCGGACTGACCTTTCCTACTTGACCTGGCCCTATTACTCTAATTCTATTTGCATTTGGTGTGCCATCGGCTGATGCCCTATAGGTATTGTAATAGTGGCGCCATAGAAGTTGATTGATTGATTGATTGATTTGATTGTTCATATAATATTAGTTCTATTATAGGATCTGTGTATCCGATACTAAGTTAATTATTGCTAATCGCGTGTCACGTGGTTAGTAGCAGCTTCCATTCTGTCTGTTTCGTGTCTAATTTATCGCCGACTGCCCCTTATCCAATGTTCATAAGATCCATTGCAGTAACACAGATGTCGCTATATCCACCAATCAATCTATCTTCTGTTGTAGCCTATCTCGCCATTTGTTTTATCTGCATTAATTCAAATGCTTTTCTCATTGGAACCGATGTGATTTGTCTGTTGTTTTGTACTTTCGAACCTCTTTCGCACGTATTGCGCTGACGAGATGAAACAGAATACTGTGCATTTGCATTAGCCGCGTCAATTGGATGGATGGATGGATGAATGAATGGATAGAGGCATGAATGGATGAATGGATAGATGCATGAATGGATGAATGAATAGAGGCATGAATGGATGAATGGATAAGTGAAAGAGAAAGGCCAGTTGGCAGTTTTCCGTCTGATGTCGGTGAATTTATTTTTTATTAAAAACTGCTGTCAAATCATTGTTATGTTGGTTTCTCTTATCTACGTGTTTTTCTCTTATCTAACTCATCCGCCTCAGACTTCATTGCAATTTCTCTGTAAAAATCAATCGCTGCACTATTCACTACTGTCAATTATTGTTATCAGTGAACTTCTATAGCGCCATGCGTTTGGCAATAAGCGGTATGGTTACATAGGGCGTATTTTGCTTTTCAGCGTTTACTGCACTTTTGGACAAGTTATTTCAGTTCGCACTGAATAAAATCACAGATGAATTAATTTAAAGGGAAAGATTCCAAGTTGCTAGTTGAACGCTGAACCAGAGTCAATGCTGGTCAACCGACTTGCGTGGAATATTTGTGGAAGATAGACGAGACGCGGGAAGGTCAGTTTATCTTAGACAAACTGATATCCGTTGATTGCGTGTTACTTTCCGGGTCCTTGAATGTCTGTTTGGTTTCCTGGTGGTCGCCGCTCTGTCAAATGAGTTCGAGAAGATGTCTGACACGTTTCGAGATTAGATAAGGGATAAGCGATGGGTGCCAGAGGAGGTCAAAGTTCAAATTTGGCGTCTACTGTTTTCTAAAAGATTGACCAGCACGAAGGAAAACCAACGATGGAGAAAGAAGGAAAAGAGAACGAAAGAGAAATGAAAGAATAAAATCAGAGAAACGAAGAGAAGCTAATAATTTATCAGAATGAAGAGAGAGAGAGAGAGAGAGAGAGAGAGAGAGAGAGCGTATTTGGGGGTAGAGCCAGGGACTTTGGGGCTGTGTTTCTCCAAGGTTTGCTGTTGTGTTTATCTACGCTTTTACATCCTCGCCTACATCGCATTCACTTTCGAATAATTTACGAGTATGATTTAAGTTCGCACCAGTCGATGATAATTTGATATTGCGACGACGACGACGACGACGACAATCATCAATTATGATGATGACGACGACAATGCATTTGCCAAATGACAATGACATTGGTCATACCGTCCACTGTAATATACGTGTCATAACACTTCCTACAAGATAGCTGTAGTCTATCAACAGCGATTGCTCTATCATCATCATCATCATCATCATCATCATCATCATCATCATCATCATCATCATCATCATCATCATCATCATCATCATCATCATCATCATCATCATCATCATCATCATCATTATTATTATTATTATTATTATTATTATTATTATTATTATTATTATTATTACATGGTCGCTAACGCACGTTGTCATTCACAGAGTGAAGACTCGTAAGTTTATATTGGGTTGTGTTGGCCGCAAAACCTATTTCATCGATTAATTTTCTACGATCAATAACTGGTTTAAGAAATTGTAACGCATTTCGGTGGGTTGGGTCAAGTAACCCTGTCGCTTGGTTTTTGACTGATACGTGCTGGGTTGGGTTTACAAAAATGGACCACCCCCCATATCGATGTCTGATTCACAGCGCCTGGACATTGTGTCGCTGACGAGCTCTCCTGAACACTGACATCTGACGAGGAGAACATGGCGAATCGTTTCAAGTGAAAACATGGAGAGACTGCAGTGGGACGTTGGATTAACAGTCCCGTCCTGTCCTGACCTGTCTCCTGCTACGGGTCGTTCTTGCTGATCAGTCCCAGGCGCTGTCCAACCCGTCGCAGTTTGTTCTTCGCCTCTTCCTGAATCAGATCGAAACACATCGCGATGACCGCCAACCCGAACACCAGGTACAGGGCGCACAGCACCATCTTCTCCTCCGACCCCAACTTGTCCAGCGTCCCCGGGACGTAGTCCCCAAAACCGATCGTCGACAGGGTGATGAAGCAGAAGTAGAGGCAGATGAGGGGGTCCCACTCTTCGCTCAACTGGAACACCAGGGTTCCCAGGGCCAGGTAGCCCAACATCAGCAGAAGACAGACGTAAATGGGAACCCTCACCTTGCCCACCTCCTCAGGGCCGTGAAAGGCCTTGCGCAATATATCCCTTAACGATGGTTCGACCTCATCATGAACGCCGCCTTCGAAATCGGCGCTGCAGGCTTCTAGAGCCTCGTTTTCCTTCTGGACGTCCCTTCCCTGCCCCTCTCCTCCTCCTCCTCCTCCTCCGGTCAGACCACGTCCGTCCTCCGCCGAATCGACGTTCAACGTCGTCATCATCATCATCGTCGTCGTCGTCATCATCATCGTTTCGCATTCGTGCGTCGGTCGTTTCCGTTCCTGGTTTTCGCGCCATCGACGAGAGCGCCGCCGCTGTCGTCTGCATCGACGGCGGTGGCGCCGCCTGGCGACGACGAGGCAGACGACGCACGAGACGACGCAGACGACGTAGTGATAGAGGAAGCGGAAAGCGGTGGCCATGATGCTGCCGAGGTTGGTGATGGTGAAGAGGGTGAGTGGGATGCCGAAGATGGCGTAGAATATGGTCACCACCTTCCCCCAGTCGGTCTTAGGGGCGATGTGCCCGTAACCTATATACAAAACATATACAGAAAATGTATATAAATAAAACTATACATAAAACAATAAAAAGTTTAGAGTATTTTTTGTATTAAAATATACAATATCGTCGCTTCCAAACTAATGAAATTTACTGCCTCCATGTTCAATAGAACGCCAAAATAATTCGACCTTAAGTTCTGCAATCACTTTACACTTCAGCATTGAATTGTAAATAGTTGAGTTATCAAAGCTAAGATTATTATAGCTAAGAGCTTCTTTGAATCTCTGCTAATCCTCTGCTTCTAATGGTTGTCATGGTGACTGTTCAGCGTGATTAGATTTAGGCCGCTGATACATTTTGGTAGCAGCAATTTGAAGAAATAATAAGTAGGCCCTACAGTAAGTAAGTGCAATCTCGTTTACTTATATAGCGCTTTCGTAGGCACTAGGTAGCACCACAGTGGCTGCTATTCTTAAGCGCTTAGTCTAAATTTGAAATAAAGATAGCGAAAAGGAAGTGGTCAGTCAGGTTATAAAGAGGATTATCATGGTTGGGACGTTTCGACAATGGTTATAATAATAATAATAATAATAATAATAATAATAATAATAATAATAATAATAATAATAATAATAATAATAATAATCACTGTGTCGGTCTAGCATAAATAACTTCAAGCGCCTACTACTGTATAGGCGCTGCACAGTGGACATCCAGTCTTATCCATAGAACCCGTAAAAGGCGATGGCAAAGAAGGCGCATTGCACATGGAATTATCCCAGTCAAAGACCTGAAGTTTACGACTTCTTTTGTTGGCGCACATTGAATCTTTGTCTGTCTGTCTGTCTGTCTGTCTGTCTGTCTGTCTGTCTGTCTGTCTGTCTCTCTCTCTCTCTCTCTCTCTCTCTCTCTCTCTCTGCGTATCTATCCAGATAAGGCATTTATGCGCTGACTTCGAGGCCGATTGAGAGATCGTTCGATGTGGAATTCGTGTGTGATGGCGAGGCTTGAGGAGGATGAGGATGAGGAGGAGGAGGAATCGATTTCTTGGGGTTTTGTGGGTCTCTGACTCCCCTCTTGTGCGCATGCGCAGTGTGTGCGTGTGTCTTGTGTTTGCGCTGGAAGAAGAGGAAGAAGACGACGACGACGACGCAAGAAGGTTCCGCCGTTGTGTTTGCCGAATGACTTTGGAGCGTCTATCATTAAACGTGTTCGCGAATTGAACGGAAAACGAAATATCCGGATCCAGAAAGTCCAACGACGGAGATGAAAACTACTATGGAACACACACACACACACACACACACACACGAATGTACTAACGCGTCCTATACCGTCTGTCCGTTTAAAGTTTTATTTGAATGCGTACCCTACCCGGTGCGATAGAGTTCCTTCTTCTCTGCGACAGTTCACACTGAGTACCGTCAGCTGAATATATGCTATGCAGTATAAAAATTCGATATATATATATATATATATAAGTAATTTCTTGCTGCGTGGGGGCTTCGATGTTTAGTGGAATGCAGAAGGAATGACGTAACATGTTCGGTCGGTTCGTCCGGCGTTGCTCTTATCGTCCCCGGAGAATCTATCATCGGCGACGCGTCGGTATTTTTGGCTTAGGGATTAAATCCTTGTCTGGACGGATGGATACACAGACAGATGTGCGTCTGGCTAAGAAGTGGCTCGCTCGACCGACAGATGTCGCCGTGTGGCCATGCGCCATTGCGCATGCGCGTCGTCTGGCAACGTCACTCCATAACGATCAGGGTTAATAGGGTTGAACGGTAACATGCAGCTTGCTTAAGATCGATGCTGGAGGAGCTGGATAAAGAGGAAGAGGAAGAGGAGGAAGGATGAATGGATGAAAAGAATGAAGAAGACTAAAAGGGAGGAGAAAAACGAGACAATAGAAGAAGAGACTTTGAAGAATCCGAGATGGAGACGTTTCAATTTGACGGAGAAAGTAAAAAAACCAGTGATTGGTTATCTATCCCTTCCCCCACTCCCTCCCTCCCTCCCTCCCATCCCGACTTACAACCCCCCCCCCCATTGGCCGAAAGTCCGATTCGCCGGTGGCTGGAAAAATCCACCCGACTGAGAACATTGTGGACTGAAAAGCCTTTAAATTCCGTCAAATCTCGCCATTACAATGAATGCGATGGAACAGTCGACTATGTGTCCAATGGCTTATGTACTAAGAGTAAGTATGCTTCCTGGTGTGTGTGTGTGTGTGTGTGTGTGTGTGTTGGTTCACAAGTGGTCACAGATATTGTGAAATAGCAGGTACTAGGTGTGCTCATTTTGTGGCCTATAAAGAAATTAGACAATTAGAATAAATTATTTGCAGATGCACTCTGATTTACAATCGGTAACTGAATGGAAGCACTGGCGTATCCAGGGCTCCGGAATACAGGGGCGGCGCCAGGGAAGTTATGTGGCATTTGTCCTGCCGACCGTTTAGCTCTCTGTTATCTCTCAAAACTCGATGCACAATATCAACACACTTCTTATCCCAAACAACCCTCGCACAAAACGCCAATCGATATTAGTGTACATACGCGTGCGGTCGTTAGCGCTAGCTTAAAGCGCTATAAAAGTGAGATTTTTTCGTGATATTTTCGCAGAAATTGGTCGATATAATTGCGCGAACACTCAAGGATACGCCATCATCAAAGGTATGGAGACGAGAAGACATCGTTAATGAATGCGTTGCTCTTTACCTCTGCCTCTCTGTTTATTTGTTTATAATGGCAGTATTATTACTGCGGTCCTCTCTGTCTGTCTGTCTGTCTGTCTGTCTGTCTGTCTGTCTGTCTGTCTATTCCTATCTCGTTCTCTTAGTGAACAAAAATGCGAATTGTTCAAGAAGAGGAATATATAAGGCATGCATGACCATGGAAGAAATTATTAATGCTTGGATATATTATGTCAGTCGACGGTAACTATTGCTGTATTCTCAAAGGTCAGTCCCGTTCTATCTAAAAAGACTCTGTCGCTCTCTTTGTCCTTCCGAATGTCCGGCTGTTTCCGTTTCGTTGTCTTCGTCTGTCTATAGATGCGCCGCTGTTCTGTCTTATCGCGTGACATCCCAACCCAGCCTCCCGGGAGCTCTGCAATGCGCATCTTAAAATGTCACTCGAGACCTGTCGGTCACTGCGATTGACCGCGAGACGTCAACCCTAATTGCCTGACGGCGGACGAACTAACTGTCAGTCGACGTCGACGTCGGCGGCGGCTGACAATCGACTGCCAACTGGGGACGCTGCATGGCTGCTGGCTCTGTCGCGTCAGAGGCGAGAGAACAAATAAAACGCACAAGGAATCTTAAACGAAAAACAGGGAAATTATTATTCACCAATTGAAATCCGACGAGAGAGAAAAAAACAACAAGAAAACGGCCACAAAGTGACGGGAATCTTCGATTTTTCTCCACGATTTATTCCATTTCCACCCAGAGATCTCGACTCGATTGATCAAAATGCAGTTAAGGTGTTTTTCCGCCATTTCTATATATATATATATATATATATATATATATATATATATATATATATATATATATATATATATATATATATATATATATATATATATATATATATATATATGATATAGGATATATATACGGATATATGATATAGTATATATATATACGGATATATATATCCTATATCCTATATGCTATATAAGCTTTTCATATTGTTCCTAAATCTTGTTACTCGGTGGAAGCGGCAATGCCACTGATAAGCACACGGCATTAAGACACACACACACACACACACACACACACACACCGGGACCCAGGGCCCACCGACCGGCAAACCACTCGTTCGGGCGCTGGTCCAAGGGTCGACCGTCGACCGAGCCGCTGAAGCGTAGGACGATGACGGACTTTGCGAGAGGCGAGACTGCGACGGAAACGACAGCTGTACGACCCACTAGACGTTGGTCGGACCCCACTCGACGCCTGATTTACAAGCACAACCCCCGAGCAGCTGGAAACGGTAGAAAACGTCCGCCGGAAATTCTCGTAGATTTCGGTAGATTTAGTAATGATTGTTGCTCAGCTCGCGTTATTATTATTATTATTATTATTATTATTATTATTATTATTATTATTATTATTATTATCATCATCATCATCATCATCATCATCATCATCATCATCATAGTTGTGGGGGTGCAACAGTGAAGGTTTATATAGTTTCAGAGTGTTACTAAATATCGTCGAATAAAATACAACAACAACAACAACAACAATAATAATAATAATAATAATAATAATAATAATAATATTATTATTATTATAATTAATATTAATATTATTATTATTATTATGCGTGATTTTAAGTGGTTTAGGTGAGCTGTGCGAAAACCACTGTAAAACTTGGCGAGTATTCGATTGCGCATTTTGTAACGTAAACGTAAAATTTTGCAGATGTCGATGAACCAACTAGATCAGATTATAAAACAATAGGGTAAACTAATGAAATCCATTATCCTGGCCACCTTAAATGTTTGAAAGCTCCAAGCCAGTTGTCAGTACAATTTTTATCCGATTTTGCGCTATAATATCATGAAACGGACGGCAAATTTACTAAAAATGCTACGTTGACCTTTGACTTTTCACCCATGACCAATGACCATGACCCATTAACCCATTAACCCATTAACCCATGACCCACCCGTTAACCCATTGTCATCTCTGCAGCAGAGAGTAAAAGAAAACGGAAGAGAAAAATCAGAGAAAGAGAAAAGGCAGAAAGAATTCACGCCTTCATATGATTGTATATAGCAATCCTGCATGTGCCATACATGTGCCGTATACAGGCCCTGGGGAAAGTAACGCAGCGTCTGTCTATACCCAATGAATTAAGTGCAGCTAATCGGAAATGAGTGCTAAGCGGCATGTACATGTACAACGATCGACTTGCTTCGCGAATAGCATAGAAGCAATGTGTTTTCTAATGCATCGAGGATTTTGCTCTCGGCTGGGGGGGGGAGGGAGGGAGGAGGGGGCACAATCTGGTTCTCCTCAGATAGGAACAGTCGCTTATATTTCTAAGTGCGCAATCTATTTCTCCTCGACAATTGAGTGCCAACGAACGAGACAATAGTCTCCAACTGCGTTCTCGGTAAATCCATAACAGCTGAACAACGGACAAACGGAAGTTGGAATAGAGGGACGTAAGAGCTACAATGGTTAACGAAATCCTCATGCATATATATATATATATATATATATATATATATATATAATATGATATGATCGGCCATGATGAAAGTTCAAACGCATTGGATAATGTTGGCCAACGACAATATTGATAAGCTCTTGAGTTTTGCAAACGTCTGTCCCTTTCCCAGTACTCGTGTTTGTATCGACGAGTGTCTGTTTCGACCGACGAACTAGACTGTTCCTCGCCACTTCAGAGATCTGTGGCGAGATGAGAGAGAAGACGGGTGGGCGTGGAAGCAGCTTGTTTTGCGAACTCCGACGACGAGAAAAGTTGGACTAAATCGCATCTGAATGGACGAGTATTTATTAGAAGTGCTCGGATATACAGTAGCTATTTACAGTACACGTGTTGAGATTGCTGACGACATCACCCGGACAGAGAAACGGACATTTCTGGAGGAAATATTGGCAATTTCTCTTTGGCATTAGCCTGATCTTTTACGCGTGGATTTTCAGAATAGAGCATCGATTGAAACCTTCGCGTATATGCATTTATACCATAGTAGCGCACAATAAGTGTTATTGCCAGTCGACAGATTTTATTTCTTTGCCCGGAATCTTCGTAGTCGGTAGCCGTCTCCATGGCGGATTAAGCCGCGTCTGTCTAGGTTGCCTTATTTCCGCGAAGTGGAACTTGTAAACGACAAATCTTAGCAAAGCGTCATCAATAAATCAATAGAATGTATTTATTCTCTGCGCGTCAGTGCGCTACATTCGAACAGCGCTGCACACACACAGAAACCCGATGCGAGGCTGATAAGATTCGAATCGAATAACAACAACCGCAGTACAACTATACGCCACCAAATACACCAACAAATTCCATAATTCTAATTGCACGGAGCCCCTCGCGTATGACGTTTTAACGGCAGCACGCGGCTCTTGCAGTGATCGTAACTCCTCGAATTGGTGCGTCTGTAATAAGGCGGTATCTCTGACGTCGTTTTGCTTTACAAAATGGCCGACAAGATACGAACTATATACAGGACGATAATAATAACTATCAGCGATATCTGCTTCTAAAAAAGAATTGGTCGTTGGCGATCTGAGATACACTGCCTGGTTAGAGGGTTCAACGAATTAGAAGTGTGTGTATTCCTAGAGTACATGGGTTTATTTATTAGGACTGATAAGTTCTTGCAATTATTTGTAGTTCGATTTGCGAACTTTCGTCATTGCTATCTGCACGATTTCGACTAATTTCTTTGTGTAGCGATTTTGGTTTCATATATTCATTTCAAAGCTTTAAAAAATGACAGTTTTGGTCCGCATTAATACACATTTATACACAATAGTCTATAATAATAATAATAATAATAATAATAATAATAATAATAATAATAATAATAATAATAATAATTATTATTATTATTATTATTATTATTATTATTATTATTATTATTATTATTATTACGGGTTTAGAGTGGTTAAGTAAGGTTCTGTCCTGCGTGAGAACCACTGTTTACTTTTTGTCCCTTCGACTCAATTTCTAAAATCTGTGTTGTGATAGGCACCCATAGAGATACTACAGATACAACTACAGTCTACATGCAAGCCTAAATATATAATCGTTGTCTATTAACCATTTGAACCGGAAAACCTGGTCATGAAAGGAAGAATAAAGGGACAAGGAGCAAGAGAAAGACAGAGAATAAAACACACAGAGGCCTACAGTCTAAGAGAAGAGGCAGGAATCAAATACAAGATTGAACTGATAGGAACAACCAGAAACAGGACAGAGTGGACATATCCTTGGTCGTTGACGCAGCAATGCATAGCACGTGAAGAAGAATTCTAGTAAATCTGAAAGTGTTATTGTATTTCACGAGGCATCCCATCATTAACAGCGATGACTTGAAAAGACTTTCGATATACGCACCGATCGTTGTAACGACCGTAATCGAGTAAAGTAAGGCTCCTGGAAAGCTCCACTGCAGCTCCATGTCCCCGTCTGCCCCGTCCCACCCTTTCTTCTTCGTCACTTGGAAGACGTGATTGGTGAAATTCTCGAGTATCGCATCGACCTCCAAAGTCCAGTTGAGTTCGTAGAGAACGTTGAAACTTTCGGTGACGTTCCACAGCATGGCCACGTACCTCCAGCGCGTCACCTTCATGTCCTCCTTCATATTCATCTCGTTCTGCGACTCCAGGTACTGGAAGACGAACCCTCCCAGTACCGTGTACGCCACCAGCAGGCAACAGGACCCGACGGTGGAGAAGAGAAAGGCGACGAAGTGGCGGCAGCAGTTGAAGCACCGTTCCCTGCGCTCCTGTCCCCTGGTGTTGGGATTCCCGTCTGGATCCGTTTCCCCGGTAGGTGTCGTCGCCGGTTTTGCCTGCGGCCACGGCGCATCCGGTTTCTCGATTAAGAGCCGTGTGTCGGACGAGGAGGAAAACGGCGCATTTCCGATCGGCTCAGGCGGTTTGACCGCCGCGACTTGCCCGTCCCCAACCCCCGCCCCCGGCGCCTCTCTCGACCGCGTCGACTCACCTTCTCGCAGGTGTTCGACAGATCGAAACAATTCGACCCCGAAGTGTTCACCGGATGTTCGGTTATCCCTGTCGTCGAACGAGACGGTCGACGGTTGACTGTCCAGATCCTTTTCGGCGAGGTTGATCAGCGGCTTCATCTCCTCCTCCTGCTCCTCGTCTTCGACCTGTGAACTGTTTTCCGGTGCTGGGTACGCCGCCGTATCCGGGCTTTTAGACGCTGTGGCGGCGGCGGCGGCGGCGACATTTCGAGCCTTCAACCGTTGAGTCTGGTTACGCCGCCGCCGCTTGTATCGCGGTAGGAGCCTCGCCTGGTGTCCCCCTTCTACGACGATGTATCGCTCTTTGTCAAGCTGTGACAGCGGAACCTTGCCATTTGTTGCGGCGGTTGCGTGAAAGTCCCTCAAGTGGCGTGCCATTAGTAGACTTCATTATCCAAGTCGCTGGCTGTTAGAATCGTGTCCTGAAAGGAACATGAGATACGCAGGACATCACAGGACTCGTGATTTCCTAGTCCCCCGGATGAGTCACTTTCTGCCTCTTTATGTCTTCTAGTCTACAAGGTTTTATTTAGCGGCGCAAACGTGAGCAAAAGTCACCAGTACAGACAGAAAACCATTTAAAGGACTCTATTGATCGCTATGAAGACCCCGGCGGTATACATTGGTCGAAACATGGGTGAAAAAGTGGGGACTCAACCCCTATACCTTTGCTCTTCACTAACCTAGCATAGTCTAGTCTCTCAAAGAGTATGAAGGATGGAGATCGAGCCTAGCGGCCCAACAGAAGTTTACTTCTGTGTTGGTGTAGGAATTTTGAGTCGTACTCAGAGCACTGTAGATAAAGTTACTTCGATGAGATAAAGGTCAAGCACAGGATGTGAGAAAGGTGTGCAATGTTGGCAAGCGAATATTCCGGATGAAAAATGCGAAGACGATCGAAGGCATAAAATTAATAAATGACATTCCGTTTTTCTTGTTACGCAATAAGTCATTAAGAAAATTCCAATGAATAAATATTAGCGTACGTTTAACGCAAATAACGACTCACTGCGTTTTTTAAAATGACTCTACTGAAAGACGAATAAAAGGAGGTCATTTATTTATTTATTCTTACAAATCTATTGCAGTCGCTTTTTAAACGCACGAAAATAAACCGCACGAACCAAAAAACTGAGTACAACAACAGAATACAGAAACCTATCGTTCGAAATCCGTTGTTTGCTGCTGTAGTCGTTGTCACTGTGTAAAGTATTCCCTGTTTTCCGCGGGTCGGCCGTTCTCGCCTTCCAAAGGCCGTAATAGCTCCCCGGCCGTCAAGTCAGTCACTCGGGGTCCATCCATCGCCGTCTTCCGATATCATATCGACAACGGAGCAATCGAAGGCGCGGTGTCAGAGGCGGTCGTCTTGGCGGGCGAGGAGGAGGAGGGGGTCCAACAGACTTCGCTCGCGGTCGTCAAAGCTATCAAAAGATGCTGCGGAATTATTAACGCTAGCTGCTACATCAAAGACGGATATGCTGAGACGACGGGCTTCGTTAGCCGCTACGGACGGTATAGACATGCGCCGCCGCCGCCGCCGCCGCCGCCGCCGCCGCAGCTGCAAAGTGAGCGGCGCATGTATCAAGCCGCCATCGCTACCACGATGTTTAATAGATAAGCTGGTCTTTAGCGGCGTTGTTTATGGCACACTTCCGCTTTTACTAAATCTACTAGTTTTCTGTTTCAAAGACTTCGTCTTCTTCAAAAACTACGATTTTTGTTGACTTTCTTACTCTCTTTCACCAATATATATATATATATATATATATATATACTGTATATATATTTACATATATATATATATACACATTTATATATGCGTATCCGTGTGTGTGAAAAATAAAACAATTCTAGTGGCAACATTCGGTTTGGACCTGCTTTTCTTAAATGTTTCTCTGTTGTAGTCATCATCATCGTCGTCGTCGTCATCATTGCAGAAGTGAAGCAGCAGTAACAAATATATGGTTGTCATTATCATTAGCGCAATCGCAGTTTGAATTATTCAAAGCGAAGCATTAATATCTGTGTTTGGTTTCGATCGTTTAAGTGGTTCCAACCGTTACTTATAGTAACTTACCAAACGAGTAACGGACAATTGCACGACGTAGAGTAATATCACCCGCGCGTGTTTAATTTATTTGGGGTTTCGCTAAAATAAGTCAACTGCACGCAGGAGAATATTCGAACGTTAATTTCTCTTTCCATGTCGACGCCGGAGACCTTCTCTGCAATCGGAATAAATCCAAGAGTCCTTAGTCAAATACAATCCCACACTTTGTTCCTGTCTTCAATGACTCGGGGCAAATAATAGCGAGACAGAGAAAAAAACGTTATTTTCTGAGAAACTGTTCAAGCTCAGCTGACGAGGTTAGCATTTGCGGACAGTCGCCATGACAGACGTACATCCGGGTCTCAATGCAGATTAATCGTCGAGCCACGACGGCCATTCGTTTACCTGTTCGCTGTTTCTTTTTCACCAATCGTAATTAATCGACAAAATGTTCCATTAAACCAATGCCTACACAGCTAGTAAAAAAGGATAAAAGTTCTCCCGTACTCGAGCTAGAGCGTTTGGGCCCAGCGCTGATCTCCGGTTTCAGGCCAAGAAGCGACGCAGGTGGCTTGCGCCATTAATCTGTATTAGCTTACCACTGATTTCTCTAGACCCGCGTTTGACCTTCGCAGCCAAAGCTGCTACCAACTCATTTACCATCACCCTCTAGCAAATGAAGGTTGAGTCGACTTTAGGGGCTCCTGCGGGAGTCGAACCCGTTCCGTCAGCGTGTCGTTCTAGCGTCTTATCAATCTGCAATCCCCCCCTACACACAAGCCAGTACTCAACTAAATTCTACAAAATGTGATTACACTCATGATTGTGATGATCAACAATGAGTTACCACGGTTAAGAATGGTACATTGGCATAGTAGTAGTAGTAGTAGTAGTAGTAGTAGTAGTAGTAGTAGTAGTAGTAGTAGTAGTAGTAATAGTAGTAGTAGTAGTAGTAGTAGTAGTAGTAGTAGTAGTAGTAGTAGTAGTAGTAGTAGTAGTAGTAGTAATAGTAGAAGGAGCATGAGCGTTAACTTTGATGCGAAATTAGGGGGCCCAACCCCCAAGCCTTTCCCCTTCACTAACCTTAGCCTCTCGTTTATGAATAGCAATGATATTACCACTGTACTTATTTATTAATCTAATGTTTATTATTATTTTTATAACCAGTTACAAATAGGCTGATATGCGAGTACCAAGTGTTGAGAATTGACTTAATTAGCTGAAAATGGAGGAATCCTGTTCCATCGATGCAACTGACTGTGTGTGGATAATGGAAACGCTTCCATGCGATATACTTTGCTATCCGATAGTCATGCATTCGATTTTTTCATTAAGATGTGACTGGATTGTTTATTCTCTTAGAATCTCACACCTCTCTCTCTCTCCCTCCGTCTCTGGCTTGTTGTGTGTCCTTCAATGTCTGTGTTTCTCGCTCCGTCTATTAGAACTGCATTCTATCCATTGATAGCTGCATACTAGAAGGCAATTGTCCACGTATCGTTGGCCGCCTCTATATACTATGAAATATACTCCACTTGCTTTCTTTTCTTTCTCGCTCGCAATACCACTAAACAGTTTGCTTTCACGGCCATCCAGCTTTCTGGCTGTCCGGCGTTTCCAGCATGGACTCCTTAATTCGCCCCTTTTATTACGGTTTCCAGCAATTCAGGCGTTCGCGTACGATAATAACGCGTTTTACTGGCCTTATTCTCCTCATTTCTCTTATGTTTTACTGCATTTACAACGTCAAACGCAAAGTTTAATACAGAATTTAAGTTTTACTTACTGAGACCTTCATGTACTAAACTTAATTGGCGTATTGCTACAAATGTTGATTGAAAATGAGCATAGATTATAATTCCTACAGAAGATTCCATGCATAGACTATATATAATATGCTACCATTATGGTTTGATTTGCTATAAACTGGCTCAGAAAGAATAACTATAATTTTGCGACTTTTGAGCCAAAACTCCAGACAGATTCCTATTTAATGTTAAATTATTTAGTGCCCGTTAGACACGTTAACAAATATACAAGATCAATGAAATGTGTTCACACGCTGCTGTCCTGTACTTGGCTACGCCAATGCAATCATCTAAATCGCCCTTTGAGAATCTATGCGTACCAATTGAAGTTCTATTCGTTGCTGCCATATTCCTTCTGAGTATTCTTTAAACGGGCGCTACATAAATAGTTTATTACGTTACATCGTCGGCGCGTTCTATTACGTTATTCTGTTATTGAGTGTTTAATTTCTTCGCGCCGCGGTTGCTAAACGTCGGGCCCCGTTTAACGGCAGTGACGTAGGCAATGACTCTCAGAACGATGACGTCAGATGCCACGGATTTCGATAACGCATTAGTCAAAATACGAAGATATCACAGTATACAGAAGGGAGGAATCTCTACGGAAGTTTCCCCTCGATAGATGGCGTTGGTGACCGCCCCCGGCTTATCATCGATAGGAAGAGTACGTATGGGTCGGGGATGGTGATTGAACCGTGACAGTGGCTGATACGGGGAAGTGGCGTCGGTGGTCATAATCCCCGGTCACCGACAAGGGTCTTGACCAGAACACGACCCGAATGAATCTTGCGTTTTGGTCGTAGTGATGGCGAAAGATTCTTGCATCTTCACAATTCAGCGTTTTTGAAGAGCATGAAGGCACACCTGTTTAAAGTTTCTTTTGGTTGTTAGACGCCTTTGACTTTAGCCTTAGCTATGCGTACGGCGTCGAATAAATCGTCCTGTATAATAATAATAATAATAATAATAATAATAATAATAATAATAATAATAATAATAATAATAATAATATACCTCTGTCGTATTGCTGTTATAGGTAATATATATATATATATATATATATATATATATATATATATATGAGGAGCACCTGATTCACCAGATGTCGCCGGCAACTGCATCATAGCGCGTCAGTGCCTTTGACACCGATTGAGACAGGCTCGATTGGTAAGGATCCGACATCTACCGCCTTCTCGCCTAATTCACCTAATTTGTCTTTTTCTTCTAAATCAAGTTAATAACTGCGTTGTCTTTTCTATTTTGCGACGATTCGTCGAAAAATGCCTCCGATATTTTACGATCCATCGCCTGACCGTCAAATTAATTTTTAACAACACTATATTTCAGTGGCGGTTACACCATGTTGATGACTGGAGATGCATCCCCCACCGGGGTTCCGGATGACCTTTTTTGCTTGGCAACCTATTTTCCGGTGAGTTTTTTAAAAAATGAAAAATACTGCAAGTGACCTTCTTTTTCTTGCTTGTGGGCCCTTTTTGGCAAGGTTTCTTAACATTTAGTGAGCAAAACACTACTAACAATGACTTTTTCTCTCTTTTCTTGTCTTTCTTCTTCACTTTGCATACCCCCACCAACTTCCAATAAAATGTTTTTCATCCCCCACCAAGAATTCCTGAAACCGCCACTGGTATATTTCGTAAATTTGGGGAAATTCTCATTAACCAACTGCACGTGTAGAAATAATTAACATCAGTTATCCAAATACATTGCATATATTCTATGTATAGCATTCTATGCGGCGATGGAAATGAAAACCGATATGTGCATGTTTGGTCCATGACTCCATATTATATACAAATAAAATGGTCTAAAAGCAAATGGAAAAAGTTATGGCGTTGGGATACAGTTAAAGATATCAATTTATGAAAATATTGAATGCATATTTGTTATGAATCTTTTGATTTGTTTAGTACGCCGCCTACCGTCATAGAAAGGCAGAGCACTGTGTTTTTCTCTCTCTCTCTCTCTCTCTCTCTCTCTCTCTCTCTCTCTCTCTCTGTTGCATGCGTGGACTGCAGATACGTGACCGGGTAGCTTTCACTGTGGTCTAAATTTGGGGTAGGGGCGGGGAGGGGTTTTTTGTAGAGAGCGTCTTGCTCTTCTTTTTGCCGATATCAATTTTCGCGCTAACTTGTCGCTGTTTGCCCCCGGTGCGACTGTTCGCACTTCGATTGTGTGTGTGTGTGTTTTGCGATCGTGTTGCACTTGGCGAGTGCCACTGACGTCACGGTACTTTCACTCGACGCGCGCAATCCTCTTCGGATTTCGCTCCACGTATTTAAAAAGAGAAAAATACCTTCACTTAGGCCTATAGCCGCCTTTAGCACATGCAGGCGCTGTCTGCGAAACGTTGAAATACCGTTTGTTGCAAAAGTTCCGTGTCTCAAAATTCTAAGTTTCCATCTTTCTTTTCCGTCTCGTACAAAATTCTGCCGCCAGAGTTTTTTGGCGATCAATGAATCCAACCACGAGGGGACCACCCGGAAATAATGGTCTGTAGAAGTTTGTACATCCCCCTTCGCCCCAATTTTCCCGAACCCTGGCTACGCCGGTGACAAAGTCCTGAAAGAGATTTGGCCACACCGACTGCATAGAGTTATCGTCGACTTTTTCCAAGAGAATCCTCTATCGGAGATTCGATGACATACAGTGAGTACATAACCGTGTTACGTTCTGTGGTCGAATCGATATGTTTGCCAAACGCATGAGAGAGAGAGAGAGAGAGAGAGAGAAAATTGATAAACCTCATAGAATGAGGATACGTGCATATATGTCAATGACCTTTGTCTATAGGCAGTATAATGGTAACGCGGCTTGACTGTGCCAGGAGAGGGGCAGATTCGAATTCGATTTCAGGAAATGCGCCTTGAACCCGCACTAGCGCTAAAGAAATTCACGGAAGATTGCATTGCATTCACTCACGATAGCCGCGAACAGTGCGTTAGAACTTTCATTGGATCGCATAACTTCAAATATTCGATCTTCTGATCGCTATTATTGAGGATCTAGAGACGCTTACGATTACACTTGTCGTCCATCCATTAAGATAGTATACAGGGTGGCGCAAAAAACCGGACTAGTCAAATTTAGGTTTGCATTTAATATAGTCCGGTTTTTTGCGCCACTCTATAGATATGACCGATAACATTAAGGCTATAAGTAGATAAGTTGGATGGACCTGGTTTTTGGTACACAACCGTAGTCGGCCTCGACTAGTGGGGATGGGGCGCGGGCTAGACCATACCCACCCCACCATGGCCCCCAACGTATTGAACCTTAGCCGTAGTAATCACGTGGATATTTTAAGTGTTTGACACTTCTGGACTCTGATTAGAGTCCAAGGGCACAATTGAATCTTTTATCAGTTTTCTGATTCATTTCTATATGAGCAGTTTCATCGTTTGCAAATGCCCACACAGTATAGTAGTCACAGGTGACATCTGTCGAGATTGCATCTAATCAGAAAGTCCCATTTAATTAATAATAATACCTCAAAGTGGCAAACGGCAGATTGCAAAGCGGCTCATTTTCCTGGATTGTCAAACTGTAAATCGATAACCGTCCAGCTCGTCATCCACTGTACAGTCAAAATCCAGTTACCACAGCCTTCAACAGCGCCGGCGAAAATTGTTAGCATTAATCGAAGATCTGCATCAGCAGATTAGCCTACGCGTTAAGGAGGTTTTACTGTAGATACAGGTCGTGCCACAATGTGAATACCTTTGTAAATGAGGCCGCAGGATTATCTTGATACAAAGTGCGTAGGTCTTCTACTAATCAGGATCATCGTTGTGATATTATCTTAAGGCAGGCATTAGCAACTATTTTTGTCAAGGGCCGGTTTACAATTTAAAAATGTTTTGGGGGCCGGATGTACATTGTGCTAATTTGTTAATATACTGTATTTGCTAACGAATATCAATAACAAAATCTTGTATTATATTAAAAGCATACACATGCGCGTCTGGTAATATGCCGTCTTATAGCAAATTCTTTCCTTACAGAAACTGACTGTGAGCAAACAAGACATACAAGCACATTATTTGATTCCACAAAGAGATAATCCGATGTCCACTTTTCCTTATATACATGGCATTCACTGTCTACTTTTCGTTTCTTAGCAGTATTACTCATTCTTAAATATGAATTGTAAATAATTATTTATTCGATTTATCGTTAATAATTCCAAGAGCCAACAAAGCAGTAAGAAAATTTAACAGTATTAACTGAACTGTTGACTAAAGTAGGTTAGTAGGCATACAGGCATATGGGTTGTATTATTTTCTCTCCCCCCCTAAGCTCGCCTTTCTTAAGAAGGCATGAGCCTGTTATCAACGATTGAATGGAAGCAAGTATCACAGCCAACGCTCCAGAGTCCAGACCGCCTTAAGAGAGTTTACCAATGCAGGACCTGCATAATAATAATAATCATCTGGGCTGAGACTGTCGATGAGGTCGGGGGCAGGAGGGAGGTTTACTGCTTGCACAAAGAAGTTTAAAGCTGACACTTTTAGGCCAGATATGAACTTAGGATGCAGATCTAAGCCATCGGCTATAATTATTAGCAACTCGGATTTTTATTTCTACCTTACTGGAAGTTTGCAGCGGGCCGGATTATCTGTTGTTTATTAAAGCACACTGGGGGGCCGGTCAAAAGAGGTCCGCGGGCCGAATCTTGCTCGTCGCTGTCTTAAGGCGCATCCTGTATCAGATACAATAATTTTCTGTCTCTTTTGTCGGTGTCTTGTCTGTTACACGCAATCCATGGCGTCTCCGTTGAATTTCTTAAGATTTGCGGTAAGTTTGAATTCAGTGAATGCGGGTTTAGTAGAATCTACAAAAGTAGGCGTTTGGCAATTGATCTTTGATGACGATTTTCTAAATTTAGGGCAATTTAGAAGTAGGTTAAACTGATTACAGTCGTATTAATGAAATATCTACGAATACCACAAACTCACCGACTTGAGATGTTGCTAATGAAATAAATTTGCGAAATTTGTTGAGCACAAATTTACCGAAATTCAAAAGCTAATATATTAAATATACTGAAATGAAGAAGCTGTTATTCTCAAGCAGGGTGCGATTTGTGACCTGGAGCAGTGGGGGGGATATGTCGAGCTTGGGGGGATGTAGTTGTTGGAAAATGTAGCAGTGGGGGGATGTAGTGGTGGGGATATAGCAGTAGGGGTGACGTTGAGCGGTGGGGGGATTCCACCCTTCCCCCTACAAATCGCGCCCTGTTCTCAAGACAGATATTAATTATTTTTATTGTTGTTTTTGCTGTTAAATAAATTCGACGAATAGCTGTAGCTCATTAGCCTACATTTCAACAGTCGCTAGGTTCTTACATTCACTATAGAATAATAGAACAACGTGGTAATATTGATAATAACAGCAGTTTCATTGTATATCATGTGCCAATCATTGCATTCTAAAGCAATGCATACAGGGTGGCGCAAAAAAACGGACTAGTCACATTTAGGTTTTCATTTAATACAGTCGGTTTTTTGCGCTACACTGTTTATGATCTCGATTTGACGCCCGCAGGATTTCATTTTTCTTTGCGGAATTTAAGACGCCCTGCCATAAATTGAATCTTGCACTAGAAGTCGCCACCCAAGTGCATTTGAATGGTTAGAGGACACTGGTTTGACTTCATTATTCAATCCGATATAATATCGCAGCTGTTATCTCTGAGTTTGAACAACACTTTTGCTGCAGTTCGTCGTCGCCTTTGTCTTGAGTTCTCATTCGACATTTGCACAGGACGATGAATTCCTCTACGACACCTTTCCAGACGGATTTCTCTGGGGAACGGCCACGTCAGCCTACCAGGTGGAAGGAGCGTGGAACGAAGATGGTAAAACGACATGTGCATGGAAAATAATCGCATAATCGCCAGCGCAGACACTCCTACGCAGTGGCGGCTCCACGGGGTGATGGGCGGGGGGTCCGTGCCCCTCTATTGAGTGCCTGGCCCCCCAGTGGCCCCCTGTTGGGACCTATACTTAATGCTACGTACATAACAACAAATGATTGCCCTCCCCCATGATTAGACGTTGCCACCCCAACGGCTCCCCCCCACTTGCCAAATCCTGGAGCCGCCACTGCTCCTACGTCGATCCATTTTTAGTGTAAAGTGCTGATGCGAATACCCTGTTTGTTTCACCTGTTGCACTTTCTCCTGCTTTAGGGAAAGGCGAGGGAAACTGGGACAAATTTTGTCACGCTGGGGGCAAAATCAAAAACAACGACACGGGCGACATCGCATGCGACAGTTATCACAAATACGCCGACGACGTACAGATCATAAAGAGCCTTGGGGTATCACGTGACACATTCTACCCGTTTTAATGATTATTATTAAGTCATAGCATACATAATATATGTGCTGTGTCTGTCTGATTAACTGATATTCCATTGTTAATCGTCTGTAAAACTACCGCTAAATTATATTATTTGTTGCTAAACAACCCGAAGAGAAAATCTTTTCCCAGTACATTTGAGGCGCATTCTTGTAAAGCCAGACACATCCAGTTCGTGTCGTTTGAGAGATGTCACTAAATATATGCAACATGCAGCCCATTAATTATCGTTTGCATCGGGCTACTCCGTGGTTTCACATGCAAAAGCAGGCCAACGGGTTAGTATTTTCCATAGCAAAATAATATGCTCTTTCAGGCAGAACCAGACAAATCCATATCGCCCGTTCATACAAAAGCCAGACAAGATCTCCAACCAATCACAGCAGCTGGATTGGTCACGTGACATGTATAGTACAGTCGCAGTCGTTTAGTAGTGCTACGGCCATGTATCATATCATGTCTAAATCGTTTATTACCTGTGAGTACAGGTGTACCACTACCGGTTCTCCCTGTCCTGGCCAAGGATCCTTCCCAACGGAACAAAGGACGTGGTAAACCAAGCGGGTATCGACTACTACAACAACCTCATCGACGGTCTCTTAGCGGAGGGCGTCCAACCGATGGTCACCCTCTACCACTGGGACACCCCTCAGGCCCTGGAAGACATCGACGGATGGAGGAACCCTGACATCGTTCAGTACTTCAACGATTATGCAAGGCTCTGTTACAGGGAGTTCGGAGATAGAGTACGTAACAATGAAAGCCTCTAAATCGTAGGCGGATAATAATAATAATAATAATAATAATAATAATGGCCGTCTTTTGCAGTGGGAGCGCTTCTGAGTGATTCTTCTTTTCTTCAGAAGAGGCGCCACACAAATATTCATTTACTAAATATTACATTATAAACCGTAAAATAGCGACTCCAATAAAGACGTGATGTAAATGGCCTGCGTAGAAAAGCGACAGAATTGATCACAAGACGACTCTAATCAGCTCTCAACATCTTCGTAGGCGTCACATTTCCAATGCATTTCCTGATGGCCATTAGCAAAATTGGATGAAGTAAAATATAATCAGTATATCTCTAAAAAACGCCGAGTAATTATTAGAACCGAATATTCCAGTAGCGGCTTGTAATATAAAAGTGAATATATCTATTTGTCGAATTTGAAATTTTAATAGATCAAGATTTAAGACCAATATTAATTTTTTACTCATGGAGGGCGCCACAAGCCAAATATTGGGTGGGCCAACATGGCCTGTTTGAAATTGGACAATTCAAGGACTAGTGCTACAGATATAGATATGCAAATATATATATATATATATATATATATATATATATATATATATATATATATATATATATATATATATATATATAGCTATAGATATGCAAAAATTCAGAAGAGTGATGAAACGAATTAAAAGTTTTTACTCATCAGAAGAGCATACTTAAAATGTCAGACTCTGACCTCCATTTCCAATTCTCTGCCTGGCGCCATCGCAACATTTTTGGCGGGGGGGCGTTTTTGCCTCTAGTGAGCATAACATTTTGTTCTCGGTAAGTTTCATAAGTTTCTCATCAACCAGAAATTCAAAATCAACATCAGCGGGTAGTTAAAACCTTCAACAATACAGTAAATCTGTTGTATAGCCTGTCTTAGAAGAGCGTATATCTTGCAGTATTAGTCTTGTAATCATGCAGTCATGCATCGACGTTACAGGAAGGTCAATCGAATCCAGCTTTAGGTGTTTCGTCACGTGATATCTAAGACCAACATTGGACTAGACTAGTTACAGATTAGATTTGATAAACGTCTTTGGCGGTTATGCTTAATGCTTAGGTTAAGCTTTGGATCACGCTGAACGAGCCGTGGGTGGTGGCCTGGTTGTCCTACGGCCTCGGGACAAACGCCCCGGGGGTCTACAGCCCGGACGTGGGGGCGTACCTTGTGGGTCATCACCTGATCAAAGCCCACGCAGAGGCGTGGCACACCTATGACAAGGAATTCAGAGCAGAGCAAAAAGGTAACCAAACTACCTATGTTAGCAACTGTGGTGGAACGCTTTAGAATTATGAATATAGACCTACGGGAGAAAAAACACATATCAATTAACCCTTTAGCTGTCCACTAAGAAGCGCATACACAATTCAACGTTCTGGTTGAGGCTGGCACTGAGGGTCTCTGGCATTTCGTGCATACCGTGGCAGCAAAAGGGGGTTAAGAAATGATCTGCCGGTTCATCCATACGCTCGGCAAACATGAACTGAATTTTTTACATCAGATGTGAACATTAAAATGGTCGCATATTACTAATGCCTTTGTTGGAACGCTCACCAAGACACCAACCATCCAGCTGCAGTCTAACGAAGTCCCATCCCATATTGGGTCATGCGTTAGTGTGAATCTAAGGAAACATCTACATTACATCTACATTACATCTACTGTAAAGCCAGCGAACCTATATTAACTATAGACTCCGTAGGAAACTGACAAGGCCGGGGGGAAAGTCAGCTAGGGGGCTGCTGTTAGTTGATGTAGTATGCCAAAATTTCCGGGGAAATTGAAATTTCTGGGGGGAGGGCAATTTCCCCCCGGAAACGGTCTAGATTAAACCCTGATTGGAGGTCATTTAGTTATTGTTGGAAACGGACGAAGATTTCCAGGCTTGCGTTGTTTTTCAGGGAGAATTTCGATAACCTTAGACAGCAGTTGGGAGGAGCCGTACAGCGACAAGAAGGAGGACATCGAGGCTGCTGAGCGGGGGATGCAGTTCAAGCTCGGCTGGTTCGCCAACCCCATCTTCGTCGACGGAGATTATCCTCAGATCATGAAGGACAGAGTGGCCAACAAGAGCCAATCGGAGGGACGGAACGCATCGCGTCTGCCGGAATTCACAGACGACGAAAAACGCAGGATTAACGGTACGACGACAGGTGGGCACCTGTAAAGGTGTCACTGGTCGCTACTTACTGAATCCCATCCACCCCTCCACTCCCCAGTCTGGTCCATTCTATGCAAGGGATAGCTTCATGACGTCATTAACTTATTCCGACTCTCGGCCCTGGCCATTTAACAACGTCTCAACGTCGCAAATCAGGAAACGGTCACGTGGCGCCCCATTGAAGTTTTTCCATTGGCCTAGATAACGTCACGTGACGACAGCACAATTAACTGAGTGCAGGTTCGTTTTGATGAACTTTGTAGGAACTCACGACTTTTTCGGCATTAACCACTACACGACCACTCTGACGGAAGATTATCCGCGAGGAAACGAGTGGCCGAGTTGGGATTACGACAGGGACACCCGATCGCACGTCGATCCGACCTGGCCTTTGTGAGTCGGCCTTATATAGGCCTACTGTAGGCCCTAGGCCTTATGTTCTAGGCCTCATAGGCAGTGTTTAATCTAGACTCCTAGACTCGGGGGGGGGGGGGGTGACTGAGAAAGCCGGTGGGAATTCTGCTAGGGGGCTGCTGTTAGTTGATGTAGTATGACAAAATTTCCGGGGGGCAATTTGAAATTTCCGGAGGGAAAAAGGGCAATTTTCCCCTTCGGAAACGGCCTATAGATTAAACCCTGCTTATAGATTGCAGGCCTTGATGCTTGCTCGTAGAGTTAATGATAAATCCGTATATTGGTTTAAATTCGCTTCATCTTCTATTAACATCGAGCAGCAGTGCATGCATGGCTGCCGTCTAAATTATGCTTTCAATTGCGATTTCAAAATGCAATTGCAGTCCATTTAAAGTTTATTCCTGTAAATTCAACAATCAATTAACCACATAAGGATCAAATTACGATGACGGTAATACCATAACAACGACGACGGCGGCGATGATTATGATTATGAAGATGATGACGACGACGATGATGATGATGATGACGATGGCGGTGGTTGTGATGATGATGATGAGGAGGAGGAGGAGGAGGACGACGAGGAGGAGGAGGAGGAGGAGGAAGAGGATGACGTATGCAAATGAGTGTGAATATGCGCCGCTGCCCGGAAAGGGGTCTTAAAGGGTATCAGAGGGGTAGCTGTGGAATGAACGGACAGAAGGAATAGACCCTCCAGATAGAAGGCCATAGCTGCTGTGGAAGCCGCGTCCCCATATATGTGGTGGCCTATGATGTATCCGCATTCCCCACGGGACCTCGCTCCTCGTCCCCTCTTGCCGATCAGTACGGTTTCGCCTTCTTCTTCTTCTAAGGTCCGGGTCGACGTGGCTGTACGAGGTCCCGTGGGGAATGCGGAAACTGCTCGTCTGGATCAGGGACCGTTACGAGAACCCGGAAGTGATAATCACCGAGAACGGAGTGTCCGATGACGTCCAACACTACGGATCGCTAAACGACCAACAGCGGATCCGCTTCTACAATAGCTACATCAACAACGTCCTCAAAGGTGATGAAGAGATCCGCTATCTGTTAATATAGCAACACCTTTTAATTAACCCATTAACTGGGTATTTAACTGTAACTAAATGTAAAATGAACGGATATATCCGGGGTCCCCAGTTAAGGGGTTAACACCGAAGAACAGCGACAACAAAGCGTAGGACTTCTAACATTATAGATTATAACTGGATTTGAGTGGTTTAGTAGGATTTTCTTACACTTAATTCACTGTCGCTCATACAACCCTAAATTCCAACGTCTATATGTCCCGCTAGAGCTGCTATTAGAGATTAGATAAATGGTAGCAGCGTTTGAAAGAGAATGATCAGAGACAGACGTGTCTTCAGTGGCATGTTTGAAGACTGAAACTCACTTCTTTCCAGTCTGCCTGTTCTTGTTAGCCAAAGAGCGTCACGGTCGTGGAAAAGTGGGACAATTGCATTACTAAAATGGCGCTATAGAAGTTCGTTCCTATGCTACGCCGCATTCTATTTTTAATATTCTATAGGCAATGCCTTCGAATGTTTTCAGCAATCCGTCTCGATAACTGTACGGTGACCGGATATACTCTTTGGTCGGTGATGGACAACTTCGAATGGACCGACGGGTACGGAACGACCTTCGGACTGCACCGGATCGACTTCTCCGACCCGAATCGAACCAGAGTCCCGAAGGCATCGGTGGAATTCTGTCGAAAAATCATCAGAGACAACGGATTTCCAGCACCAGCAGCCGACCACCTGTGAATCAGAGCAGCTCGAAATCCCAACTGCCAATTTGAATACTTGATTAAGTTGATTATGCTGTCCGATGCTATTCTTTCATATTTCGCATGATTTTTCGTGAAAGGTCGTGAAAAAACGGGGTGGGAGGAGGGGGGGCTGGTTCAGGAATAGATGGGCCTGAAACATTGAGACCACTGTCATAATCGTAATCATCATCATCATCATCATCGCCACCATCAACAACAAACAACAACAACAAATATTTTGTTGCAAATTATGAAAGAGTGGCACACTGCCAGAAATGTTTCGTTTGAAATTCCATCGCCAGAGCTACAACCGGTTCGTTTCAAAGGGCTTTTGACTTGTGTCTTTTAATGTCTTTTAATATCTAAAGCATTATTAAACTGGTTCCTGTTGCAAAGGGATACATGCACGGCCTTCAGTTCGAAGATGTCGACTCGACGCTCAGACAGACGATTGTAGTGGACTGATTAACTGATAACCTGCATTAATTTGGGTACAAAAATAAATATATAAAAGGATTGAAGTCAATGGCCAATCGTTATCATGCGCGACCACAACTGTCCAGCATCGCTTCTTCGTTTCGTCTTCTATGCGTGGTTATGAATCACGTCTCTATAAATTACAATTTTTCCCGTTAATCAATATCCTGCAGGTAGGTACAGTATTTCTTTGTTTTGTCATTGCCAATGGGAAGGTCATTTTAATGTAAATGTTCAGTCCTTTACTTGCACTTGCTTCGTTTAGTTTTAGTATGGCTACTAGTCTTAGTCTTTGCAGATTATTTATATAAGTTCCCTTATCTTAATTCCTTTCAAGTCTTTGAACATTTAAAAATATCCTCTTCCTTCGCATAGATTGTACCGGTCTGGCGATGAACCGCACCCTTCCCTATAACTCATTTAAGTATCTTTATCCGTTTACCAGTAATGTCTCCGTTATGCTTATCTATCGCTGCTTCCTGTTTCCAGTGTAAGTCTTGACTTCATCTCGCCATCTCCTGCCTGTTTTTAGACACTCGAACTCGGTAAATTCCGTTATCAGACTTTGAAAAATTGCAATAAACAGAATAAATAGGCCTACAGTGTTCTATTCTAAGAAATTACGTCTTCTATTCAAAGCGACATCAGGATCGATCACGTGACCCAGATAACTCGAAGCTTCTTCAGCTTCGCTTCTGAATTTGCTTCAGAACGTAGACCCGAAGTTATAGGCCTATGCTGTATTTGCTTGGTTCTGGCGTTTGGTGCTATGGGAACCAGCGCAATTCTTTACGGCATACAATACAGGCTTCGTGCTTACATTGGAAAATGTCTGTGTGGAAATAGTCACTAATTATTCTTGTAGCTTTAATTTTGAAAGTTTTCCACTGCTGCTGTTCTTAGCTTTTGACCGGCGTGGATCAGCATTTATCAAGACGCATATAAACATTTAGCCGCATTCAATACTTAATCAGTTATAATAATCTGTCTACAACAATTGTCAATTCCAGAAAAATTGTGATCAAGATCATCATTATCATCGTCGTCATCAGCATCATCATCGTCATCATCATCAGCATCATAGTTGCTTTCTTTTCCATTTATCTTTTCCCGTTGTTATGTCTTTCCATCGATTACTCATATCTAGTATCTTTCAAAGTCTTCTGTAATGAAGATATCACTCACTAATTCCATCATTCTATTATATATATATATATATATATATATATATATATATATATATATATATATATATATAATATCTAATCTAATTTATGTAGAATTTTTATGTAGAATTTGGAATTTTGAAGTGACAAAGACCCTCGAAATTGTTTTGTCTACAGAAATCCTATAACTAGATAGAGTTCTTCTCTCTTAACAAATTTTTCTACACAAATATACACGTGGAATGCGATTTTAATAACCGACAGCATTCTTCAGTTTTTAGGAAATCATTTTCACTGTGAAAATATTTCTTTTTGTTATTATTCTTGAAATGTCGAAATCTATTCTTGCGAAAAACTGTTCAATCGACGTTTAGCTTTCTGAACGATTCGCTGGGAATGTCGGCGACCGGGCGCTTTGATTCGTCGATGCGGTATTTGTCGCTCGTGTACGCCAGGACTTTCTTTCTCGCCTCGTTGTCCATCATTCGCTTCTTCATATTGGCTGAAAATGAGCAGGCAGAACCAGTGGCGGTTCCAGGAATTCTTGGTGGGGAGGGGATGAAATGTATTCATAGGAATTTGGTGGGGGGGGTGAAAAAAGGACAAAAATCAATAAACTTTGCCGAAACAGGCTGACAAGAGGGAATTTATCTCTAATTTTACTACACTTTTACCGAAAAATAGGTTGACAAGCAAAAAACGTCGTCCGCAGTTATTTCCCCGTAGTTTTACTAAACTTTTACCCCAAAAATAGGTTTGACGAGAGAAAATTAGTCCAGAAGTCCGGTGGGGGGTGCATCCCCTCTCATCCCCCACGTGAAACCGCCACTGGACAGAGCAACGAAGGCCGTGGTTATATACAGCATATAATCAGTTAGACCTACCAGTTGTCTAAACAGGGACCGTATGTAGTCTGCGTGACCTACCTGTGATGGAGGCGACGGATCCGACGGATGGACCTTTGTAGTCGTCGGGCAGGTATTCGTCCGGCCACAGTTCCATCGGAATCACCTTGTACAGCGACTCCATCGTGTCGTGAGTCTGAATCTGCCAACAAAAAGCGCGTAGTTCCTCCCATGATGACATCGGTTTCACCAAACGACGCTGCCTGTCTGAGACTATACGCGACCTCTTGCCAACATAACTATTTCAAATTTCGACTAAGCGGCTAAAAATAAGCAGCTACTGTGGTAGTACTTGTGAAAGCGCTATGTATAAACTCACGAGATTTCACTCACTTACTTATTTAGTATTCGCATATTGATTATTAGAAAGAATTCCTTACAGCAACAAACTAAGACGACCGAGATGAGTCACAGTTCAGAATTAGCATGTGTTCATAGGCAGCAAAACTGCTGGTCATAGAAAGCGTCCTGATATATACTGTATATAGCCTACTTCTCGATCAATTCACACATTGTGGAAATATTCAAAGCAGAGACGCTTACTCTTTCCTGATTTTTCTTCTTTAGGAATGTCTTAACGAATCCCATGAGAAATTCCAAGATGGGTCCGGCATTGTAGAAGTGGAACGCCTTAACTCTCTCTGGATTACAGTCCTTTATTAAAGATTCACAATGCATAAATTGGCGATGCATAGTTGTATACGAAGAACCAAAAATCGGAAAAACGCGCGTGGTAATCATCCGAACAGTGCAGTATAAGAAGGCGCTGTACAGTTCAATCTCGATTCATAATTTAGGAAAATTAATGTCCGGGATCAGAACAACTCTTTTTGCTGATTCAAGTGCGATATGATCACGTGTGACGATGAGAGTGAGTGACAGCGACAGTTCCTAGTGATTGACAGTCAGATAGTGTATCTGCTTCATATCACCATGGAATGCACGGGAGGGGAAATACAGATGACTCAGTCTAAAGACAACACAAAATCTGGACTGGGACCGCGATTGCACCGATACATACGTGTGTGATATCATTGATATGTAAATGTACGCATATATCCACTTATAGCTGAGAGAGAGAAAGTGAGAGAGAGAGATTGTTGTTAAATCGGCTGTCAAACAATGGCCAGGTTTTCTCTTCGATCATGCCATCTACCCATCACCCCCTAAAAATTGCCCAATGATTTTGCGCAAATTCCACGACTGGGTCAAATCCAGAATATGGGGGGGGGGCGGCGATCCCCATGACACGCGTAGCTTCGCCAATGCTCTCAGATGTAGGCTACAGTAACGAGAAGGCGATATATATATATATATATATATATATATATATTTATATATATATAGTCTCTCGTGGACTGGACCTGGTATATTCTGGACATTTTCTTGTTGTGTTCCATTCCGCCTTCGTTCAGGTGGTTGATGCTGAGACCGGTGCAGTCGAAGACGAGTATGATTCCGTTGACCGAGTGATTCTCGTCTTCGTCTCTGTACATCTCGAACAGTCCGAGACTGCAGCGCACCTCGTTTATCGGACTCATCTTTGGATCGTTCACCTTCCTCAGTCCTTTCAACGTCATACACTATTAGGCCTACACCAACGGCAGCTTCAATCGTCTTAACATCAACATCAGTCAGTGACGTAGCCAGGATTTTCGGAAGGGGGAGTGGGTTTGGTTTTGACCGTGACCAACTTTAGCAAAATCCTGACAAGCAAATAAAAGGTCCTCGCCTCTTACTTAAATCTTTACCGTCTATAGCCAATGGGGTTGACCCCCAAAGAGGCGTCAAAACTAAAAAATGCATGGAAACTCAACGAAATATTTTTTCGGCGGCGAAGGAGGGTTTTAACCCCCAAACTCTCCCTTGGCTACGCCACTGACATCAGTTGCTATTTGTCTTCCAAACAAACAAACAAAGACAGACAAGCAGACATAGAAGCGTACAGACAGAAATAATATTGGAATAGAGGGCTTTCAACGCAGGAGAAATCCTACTGTGTCATTATAATCCAGTTGTTATTTTTTATTATTATTATTATTATTATTATTATTATTATTATTATTATTATTATTATTATTATTATTAAATTCGTTATACCTCGACGAAGCAGCAGAATCTTTCTGCCTTCTTTGTCGACCTTAGGCAGGTGGATCAATACCCTGTAATCATAATATGTCAAAAGCTTTGATCATTAATTAAACATATTCTGGAAATGGCAGACGACCATTGACAAACGTTTAGACCACCTGTTCATTGTCGCGCCTATATAATCAGTTCAGACCAGCGGCGGCTATAAAAGGAAAATGACGTCAAGCAATCCCAAGGAGCCTTGCGCTTATCAAATATGTCGGCATTGGTTGACGCAGTTCAGAATAGAACGCGACACTTTGGAACGAATACCAAACGCACGTTTATCTCAAAAGAGAGCTACAGGGACTGTCAATAAATAACTAATCTGTAATAAAGCTCAGAGAAGCATTAACCCCTTATCGACGAATGCAAGGATGTTCGGATCTTGAAGGTCGATGTTGACCATGTACTCCGGATGATTGGTGCGAGCGGTCAGGATGTTCTGGATCAGCTCTCTTGCCACGAGCTGGCTGAACTTGGCACGACGGAGTACTGCCATCAGGAACTTCGTATCTTATAAAGCACGAAGGGGCGTATTTAAAGACGCTCAGAAATAACGACTGATTTGCTTATTACGAAAAGCGCTAACTTAACCCTTCCGACCCTCACCGTACCATACAAACACTTTTTTGCCCGAGATAAAATAACGTTTAGGTCTCAATTATATTCGTTATCATTGTTGGAAGTTCAATATTTGGTTTGCTGATGAAAATTGAACGAGAAATTCGAAAATATTAAATGGAAAAACTGTGTGACGTAATTTGTGGACGACGCTCTAGAGGGAGCCGAGATTTGTGATGTACTTTTAGGGGGGGGGGTGTTGAGATTTGTGACAGTTTGTAGCAGAGGAGGGGGTCGAAAATTGCAAATAAATCGCGCGGCGTACTTTATGGACGGCCTCTAAATCAAGCGACACTCGTGCTCTGCAGTCTAGTTCGCTGGTTTTGACAACCGGTTGAAATATCCGTGGACTTGCACATTTCAAAGAGGCTTTGTCATGTCGTATAGTTGACGGACATTTGAATTGTACGGCGGCCTGTGCTGTTGCTAGAAAACGGGACGCATCGATTCGGCTTAATCGCCTAGCAACGACTCAGCTATATATGTCACTGGTATAGAGGGCAATGTCAAGGGCAGTCGACAACGACGCCTTTAGTCATTCCGTAGTAGTCGTACCCAACTTCTTCCTGATGGTTCCATAGGATGCCACGGAAGATACTGGGAGGGATTTGCTTTCCCGTGGCGTAGGTTAGAACGAGAAAATCAGGTGCCTGGCTCACCTGTTCTGCAGGTGAAGTGCGGTTGGTCGTGGATCCATTTTCTCAGCGCCTGAACCGCTCCCAGTCTCTCTTTCGGGTCCTCGTTCAGCTCCATCTGCGCCTTTCTGAGACTGAACTCGTTCAGCGTACAGCGGTACTCGGCATCTTCCGGATCGGTCATTTCCGCTGCTGCTGCTGTTCTGCCTCTACAAGGGAAAATATATTTCAGAATGTAATAACTAGTATCAAACGACGCGAACAACGGAGACTCCGTTGCTTTTCAACCACATTAAAGCGCAATATAATCTATGTTCCCGCAACCGTCATTCGTGACTATGACATGATAACGAACCGCTGCCTAGCGAATAGGCCTATCTCAGTTCTTCACATCGGATCTTAGGCCTTAGCTCTAAGGCTTGGCCTAACTCGCAGGTAGGCCTCGGCAGAATTGAGCGCGCCTAAAGATTAAAATACTGAAGTATATGATGATGATGGATCGAAGTGTCCTAAAAACACCGAAAGCAGCCTACAGTAGGCATCGTGCAGATGTGTGTTTTTAGTCGTTGGCTTTTGCGCTTAGGTTGTGTGACCCACTCACGCCGCGTCGCATTATGCACAGTCTTAGTCGTCTTGTCAATGTTAAGGTGTTTCCTTTTGGTCTCAACCAATGCCAGCCGTGCCCTGTGATGCGGAGTGGTATTAGTAGAACAATCAAGAAAAATACGACGATATTAAAAGTTACGGTATCAGAAACCGTGAGTTCGCTGGATGTCATGGTTTTAAACAAGTCTTCCTAGATAATTAATTAATTATAATTAATTGCGTAATAAACTTTTCGATTCTAATATTCCTGGTAGTGGCGTCAGTGACTGAACTTGATCTCTTAAAGTGGGTCGTAGAAGAGTAAAAACTGTGTTACTGCGTAAATCGTTGTAGTCATAGAACGTAACTTTGTGCCGCAGTTACTTGCGACTTGTATATTATTGTATCCATGCAATTAATGTCCCAGTTGACTGACCATCTGTGACCTCTGACCTGTAGATTAAGGCTGAGGTTAGATTTCAACCACTTGATTTCAAACGCAGACAAATGAATCGCAGACGACAAGAGTGATCGTCGCAAGGTGGCCATATAATGACGTCAGATCAGAGAGAGACAGACGATAAGTATCTTGACCTTTGCCCTCGTTCTATTATTATTTCCGGCTTATCAGTGGACCGTCGGCAAGTTTCAACGTCAAAAATCAGATCACTTATTTCAAATGTAGAAGTAGTTTAGGGTTTGCAAAAGTCGTCGAATTGCAAAACGGTAAATACATATTCACCCTTCCGTTAAAAAATTAACGATTCTATAATTTATAAATACGAATGCGATTCAATTTCCCATCTAATTCGCTTCTTAATGAGAATGTTCTTGACTAAGCTTCTAAATTCGAACGCGGTTTATTCTTTCTTATGAAAGTTATGATCACTAAAAAAGGGAGGCACTGAAGATGGTCGATCCGGAAGACGCCGATTACAAATGCTCTCTGACGGAGTTCAGTCTGAAGAAGGCGATGGAGGAACTGAACAAGGATCCGAAGCAACGACTCGGCTCAGTTCAGACGCTCAGGAAATGGATTCGCGATCAACCGCACTTCACCTGTAGAACAGGTGAGCAGAAAACGCGAAAGCAATACCTTTCTGTGCTCGTTGTTTAAATATTCCAATCAGCATTCTTCTTTGACGAGAACACAAAGAATGAGAATACAGAAACAAAGCTACCAGAGGACAAGAGAGCAGAGAATTGTATTACACTACAAGACCATAATAGGAATGCATGGATTGGTGAAACATAGTGGTTCTCACACAGGACAGATCCTACTGAACTACTCTAAACCCTGTCTTATTCGTATTCTTATTCTTATTCTTGTTATTGTTCTTGTTCTTCTTCTTGTTCTTCTTCTTCTTTTTGTTCATCTTGTTCTTGTTCTTGTTCTTGTTCTTTTTTTCTTCTTCTTCTTCTTCTTCTTCTTCTTCTTCTTCTTCTTCTTCTTCTTCTTATTATTATTATTATTATTATTATTATTATTATTGTCAAGATCGGTCGAAAGTTGAACTGTTGAACTTGATAGAAGATTCTGTTTGTGATTTTAGACACAAGGTTTCTCTTGACTTTTCTGCGTCGAGCCAAGTTCAGTCAGCTGGTGGCGAGGGAGTTGATCAACAACATGCTGACGATGCGAACACTGCATCCGGAGTACATGGTCAACCTCGACATCCAGGACGCCATCACAATGGCCTACATAGAAACTGGGTCGGTTCGCCATTTGACCTTTTGACGTCACTGATGACCTATAACGAGCTGTGACCGTTTCAGATCTGAACCCTGTTTGTAATAACTCGTTCATGTAATACAATTAGCGTGGGATTGTCACGGGAATGCCTGGCGATAGAATCTGGCAATGTTAGGGTGTCTTGTTAGTGGCACATGTCATCAGACAATAACCACCAAGATATCGTCGGATGGTCACCGACTCCAGTAAAACCCACTTGATTAACCATTTCGAATCTTTTAGAATGTGCTCCCTTTGACTACACACACAATTTGAAATCGTGCTTATCTTGATTGTGAACATTTTCCTTTTAGCAATATGCTTCCTCTTCCGAAAAAGGACAAAGACGGAAGACAGATTGTGCTAATACGCCCAGGTAAGGTATTTCAGGAATAGTCACCTGAGGTGGACTAAATGAATGGATTTAATACCTGGCTTAGACAAAGGATGACCACGCGATCCACATCTTTATGCTTATTTATGAGATCTGCGTTCTAAGACAGATTTTGTGAATATAAAAATGTAGTTTCTTTGCACTGCTAAAGCCTCGAGCGATAGCAATATACAGTACAGGGTGGTCCAATAAAACCGGCACCGCCATGTTTCATTGTAAATATTTCCGAAACCCCGTGTCAAAATGCATGCAATTAGACAGAGTGATAGCGGTTTTACTGGGCCACCCTGTAGTCAAACGGTTCAAACTGAGCGAAGGCAAAGGTCTACTTTGCCGATGGTTATCCACGCTAACCCAATCTTAAACTTCTATAGCGCACAGAAGCATCAGCCGATGGCGCTCCAAATAAAAACCATTCAAGATCCAGGTCAAATCCAGGGCATCCGACCGGACGACCAGGCGACGGTCGATGGTGGATAAGCCAGGTAAGATAAGTCGTACGCAGGTCATACATACCTGGCTGCCGAGTCTGAATCTGTCTTTCGTGTGAAGTCTTCGAAACGAAGGCATCAGTTTACTCTATCTGTGTGTGTGTGTGTGTGTTTGTACGCAGCTGATATAAAGGACAAGCGATTCAACGCAGTCAACGACGTCCGCAGCTATCTCGGACTGAGCGAGATGGTCCGAGAAGAGGACGAGAATTTCGTCGTCCACGGAACCGTCCTCGTCTTCGACCTGACTGGATTCACGCTGAAGCACCTCCAGCAGGCGACCAACGACGAGAACAAGATCTCGTCGAAGATCTCTCAGGTGGCACGCAGACGCAGTGGCGGCTCTAGGATTTGGCAAGTGGGGGGCGGGGGCTTTGGGGTGGCAACTTCTAATCATGGGGGCCAACCATTTGTTGTTTAATGTATGTAGCATTAAGTATAGGGTCCCAACTGGGGGGGGGCACTGGGGGACCAGGCACTCAATAGAGGCACGGGTCCCCCTGGCCCCCCCGGTGGAGGCGCCACTGCGCAGACGTCGTCTCGTCTCTGCAGCGCGGTATTCGTAGGGTATAGAACTTTCCTCTACACTTTTTGCTGACCCTCCCCCCCCGCCCCCCCCACACACACATACAGACACTGATCCACTCTATAAAAAGCAAGGAGACGTCTAATTTTATACTCATTTAAAGAACTAACTTATTTATAATAAGGAAACAATTGAACCTTTTCTTTCCCCATATACTGGTTTGCTTCTTTTCCCCACGGACATGGTTCCTAACATCCTTATTGTTGGTTTTTGACCGTCAAATGAACTCACGGTATCGCCTCTTACGCGTCGTAAACATTTACTTACGATGTTTTCAACGACGGTTCGTTGTTCGATCGTCATCTTTAGGATTGCAATCCTGAAAGAGTGAAGGCGTTTCACTTCTACAATGCGGGAGCTCTTTTCGAGGTGCTGATGAGATTCGCAAAGACATTCTTCAAGAAGAAAAACGTCGAAAGAGTGCGTAATAGTGATTGCTTATATTTCGATGTTTACCCCGAAACTACTTTCACCCTGCGGCTAATTGATTAATATTAACGAGCGCACTGTGTAGCCTTGAGCGCGGATTAATTTGCTTTGGATGCGTGTTTTAAAAGTGCATACATGTCAGTACACAAGTGCGGACATTAAGTAGTCTGTATTTAGTATTAATTCAATTTATATTTTATCATATCGCTATAAATTTTTTACATTTGCTTTCTTCATTTATTTATTATTTCAGTTTAGGTTAGTTTTGCAGCAATATAAATGAAGCAATCACTTGGCTTACGGTCGTAACAATAGAATCTATTGAGAACTTTAGATGACTCTATATACAGCAGAGACAGACAGACATACAGACAGACATACAGACAGACAGACAGACAGACAGAGAGACAGACAGACAGACAGACAGACAGAAACAAACAGAGAATATACCCTCAATACATGTCAAACTATGAACGGGTAAGACAACGTTAAGACTTGCAATAGAGTTACAAATAGCGACGTCTTATGCGACAGATTCATGCCCATGAAAACATGGAGTCGTTGTACAAAGTGATTCCGATGGAACTCTGGCCGACCGAATACCTTCCGGACGACTACAAAGGTCCGTCGGCCGGACCCATGGCCAGCATTTCAGGTATATAATCATTAATACCTCTGTGGCTCGTTTTCCAACTAAGTTTAGCTACTGTCTGTCATTGTTGATCTGATAATTTTTGAACGGATTTGGAGTACAGTCGATTGGTACTCCCGTATCCGTTCCTAGTATTAGATCAGCTAGATCATTCGAATGACCTTTTCTATTGTCAGCCGTGTCGACGCAATGAAGGGCGTGCTAACAAGGCGCTATAGAAGTCTGTTCACCGAATCCGTGTAGATCTTGTGTTAAGTAATCCACTTTTCACTTTTATTGAAACGACGCACGATTTCTTACAATTCATATCCGAAGAAATTCTTGGTTTTTTAAAAGCGAATTTGAAGAAGCGCCTGATGAATCCCGACGCAAGAGCAAAGGTTCTGGCCTTAACGAGCGACAAGTACGGAGTGGACGAAACGAAAAGACCAAAGGACAGCGCTCCAAGCGAATCATTTCGGAAGCTCAGCGTCGATTAGATATTACGACAAGAGATGCTTCGTCTCCACCGTACTTATAAACTAGGAAAGCCTATGTCGGAGAAATGCTAACAGTTTCTCAATGCATACGCGCCTTTCATAGAAAAAAATCAGTGTTATGTCATTGAATGTTGTCTTTTCAGTTTTATTCAAAGACGATTTCGTGAATCTAATTATGATATCATGGACAGGAATTTTTAAAATTCACCCAACCCAGTGGTTCTCAGACCTCTTTGCCTCGTGGGCCACTTTTGAAGATCAAAAATTTCACGCGGAACACGTGAAATTTTAGAAAAATCATGACAAGCAAAAAACGGTCGTCGCCTTACCTAAGTGTGCTCCTTGCTCTAAAAAATATTGGCTCCAGGCACTCAAGGAGGTTTCAACCTCCAAAATTCCCCTTGGCTACGCCACTGATATGGAAAATATAACTATATAGCCTATGTCTAATTTTAATTTACGTTTTTTTTCAGAATTTGCCGCGGACCACTAGACCCCCTCTCGCGGACCAGTTTTTGTCCGCGAACTACGGGTTGAGAACCACTGACCTTGTTAGACATTGTGTAGTGAAGGTTGCGCCAATTTCACACAAGGAAATTCAACTGCTAAAAGTAACAGACCAACGGAGAGTTTCACGCCCATTTCAAATACTCGATTTCTTCACGACATTAAGAGTGAGAGATGTCTCTTGTAAGAACGCCTACAATTAATTACATCGTCGATAAAGGACCTAAAAACCAAATCAGACTGACAAAATTTAACAGAAACTTCAGTGCCAAAACGCAACAGCTTTACAATCTAATTTAATCTTAAACTTCTATAGCGCCACTTTGTAATGCACAGAAGCATCAGCCGATGGAACCCCATAGCAAAGTCACACAAGATCCAGGTCAAATCCAGGATGTCAGGCCGGACAATCAGATGACACTATTTAACATGGCGAATAAGCCAGGCGAAAAACACGATTTTTTTAATTTAAAAGACGTAATAATATTATTGCAACCGTACAAGACAACCATTGATATGCAGTAACATCTCCCCCATATAAGTATTTATTTATAAATATTTATTTATAAGTATTTATTTATAAGTATTTATTTATAAATATTTATTTATAAATATTTATTTATAAGTATTTATTTATAAGTATTTATTTATAAGTATTTATTCACGGATTTGCACAAGCCTCACCGGCTGTCTTAGCATGGGCACCAATCGCGCCTATAAATGGATATGCTGTTATGCCCTCCCTCGGTATTCTACATAATATATTGCGTTTGCTGCTAGACAAATCAGTTCGACCTACGTCTATTTCTGTAGTACAAAAATCCCGGATTATGTGAAAATGAAAGCACAGTACAATGTTAGTAATATTCTAATAGAAAAAAGTTACTTCCTGGTGTGACGTCATCTGTGCGTGACAAATAAACTATACGCAGATACCTGAGAGTGCCTAACAGAGCTGCCTGGGTTGGGGGAGGGGCGTTGAGGCGCATTTAGTCCATCGTCTACAGGTGGAGAAGAAAATGCTTGCCGTTAATGGATTAAGATTTTAGAAGGACGTCGAAAGTTGCTTTCACTCGTGATGACAATTTTCTTAAAAATAAAAATAAAAATAAAAATAATAATAATAATAATAATAATAATTATTATTATTATTATTATTATTATTATTATTATTATTACAACGTACTTATTAATGTGGTAACTCGTCCTATGAGAACTGCGTGGACACATTACAAAAACACAAAAAATCACAAGTAGCTCCTGCGGAATAGCCAGGATTTAAGTTTCTCTATGAAGGTGTTGAGCGATGAAGAGAGTTGCACAGATGGAGGTAGACAGTTCCACGCCCTCGACGCGGCCACAGGGAACGCGCGATCACCGACAGTTCGAAGGCGCGTCCTCGGGTCTCGAGACGACCAGTGAGGTGGATCGGGCAGATCTCAGGCGTTGCCGACCTTCCAAGTCAGCAGTGGCGGCTCTAGGATTTCGCAAGTGGGGGGGGGGCCGTTGGGGAGGGCAACTTCTAATCAGGGGGGGCCAACCATTGGTTGTTTAATGTATGTAGCATTAAGTATAGGGTCCCAACTGGGGGAGCCACTGGGGGGGGCCAGGCTCTCAATAGGGGGCACGGGCCCCCTGTCCCCCCCGGTGTAGCCGCCACTGCAAGTCAGCCACACGTACCAGTTCAGACGCCAGGTATGCAGGTATTGTGTGACCTGCGGCTGGGCAAAATCGTCACGAATAGGCCAATGATTAAACAGTCTTAACTTTTATTTCAAAATCTTAATGTAGTTAAGCCCCGCTAGTACATCAGACTTGTATAGCATGCCTCATCAGGTAACCCAGGCCACTTTCTATCCACCAAACGCATTCGAATTTTGCGTTATAGGTTTAAACCGATCAGCCTTTAGTTTTCGTAATATTGAAATCTTAGCAAAGAACTTTTGACTATTAATAAAGAGAACGAGAATTATTTGAATTCGCTCTTGAATTTTAGCGCTCCAAACCTCGGCTTTCCTAATTGCTGGCGACCGTTTGTCTAGGGTTGAAATTTTCCGACCACCCGATTCATAAAATTTGAATACAGGTGCTGCTCGAGCAGAAATAACGCCGTAGGGTGGCCTAATAGACGGTGACTCAATCAAGGAAGTTAGCGACGGAGAGTGTTTTTTTTATCGCAGAGTCTATTTATGCGTGAACATTGGACCAGTCGCTGTTAGTGACAAGTCATAAAGAGCTCAGTAAGACCAGCGAATTCTCCAGGAACGGACGGAGATTATATCAGGCAAGATTACATTTAGCTAAATTCTTATTTTCCTTCCTAGTGGCTGTCGTCCATTTTGCCTTGCGAGGGAGAGCTTTCTCTTTCGAAATGAATGCGATTCGAGTAGATTCAAATCGAAAATGCGTTTAACTGCTGTTTTCGATGCTTTACATTGTCAAAAACTCGTAAATATCGAAAGTAATTAACAAAATAAATAAAATAGGCAGTTACATTTCTATCGCATGTATCATCGGTTGACGCAGGCCGTTTTCTATCTACAAAACGTATTAAATCTTGCTGCTGCTGGTTTAAGATCACCTCTTCCGGCTTTACTTTTCGTAATATTAAATTTTTTTGTAATAACGAAACCTGTAGTTACGATTAAAGAGGACGAACATTATTTCGAATTGTCTCTTGAATTTTTAGCGTTCCAATTCTCACACAACACGGCGTTGCTCGTTATTAGTTATTAGTTATTGAATAGCCTCGGATGAATGCGTGTAATATTTCTTCGTTGTTTTTAAAGACTGTGGTTTCCTATTTCGACTCTGCAGTCCAAATTCTTCACCTGAAAGTCAAAACGGTCTTTGACGACGATGACGACGACGGTCGACCCAGAAGACGCCGATTACAAATGCTCTCTGACGGAGTTCAGTCTGAAGAAGGCGATGGAGGAACTGAACGAGGATCCGAAGCAACGACTCGGCTCAGTTCAGACGCTCAGGAAATGGATTCGCGATCAACCGCACTTCACCTGTAGAACAGGTGAACACAATTTACCTGTAGGACAGGTGAACACACTTTACCTGTAGGAGAGGTGAACACACTTTACCTGTAGGAGAGGTGAACACACTTTACCTGTAGGACAGGTGAAAACTGATCAGATTTTGAGAAACAATACTCCGAAACACAGACTGATTCAATCACTCCTAGATCCTCTTTAGCTGTCAAACTACGTAGAGCAAATTTATTTGCTAGTGGCGTATCTAGGGTAGGGCATGTAGGGAGGGGGCAAATGCCCTTGTGCCACTTGAAGAGGGCGCCTAAAACTCTGAACTTACTCTACTCGGCGTAGAAAGAGAAGAGACTGGGAAAAGTGACTTTGAGCACATCGTCATAGACCAATTCTTACCCCCCGCAGTGGGTGCAACTACCCTAGGTCAGCCCCCTGTTTACGGATCGCTCTCTCTCTCTCTTGATGTTCGTTTTCGTGTTTTCAGATACAACTTTCCTGTTGGCTGTCTTGCGTCGTGCCAAGTTCAGCCAACTCGTTGCCAGAGAACTCATAAACAACATACTGAGCGCAAGAACCAACTACAAGGACTACATGACGAACCTCGACATTCAAGATGACGTAACCCTCAACTACATAGACACCAGGTCAGATGACGACATGCAAGCGCCGCATGATCAGGGGCGTACCTAAGGGTGGCAGAGGGGCGGTCCTCCCCGGGTGGCAGAAGAGGGGGCATTATTGCCAAGCACGCCACTTCGCATAGGGTAATAAGACAGACTTTTATAAACAAATGGTAGAGGCTTACATGATGTCTTAGATGATCATGCATAGACTGTGAAAGTCACCGTCGTCACTAATTCACATTGTTGCTTGCCTATTGCCAGATGCTCATGATAATGATAACGTAATGCCTCGAAATAGTGATTATTGTTAAAATGATATTTCAGCACCATAGTTTTTCTTCCAAAACCCGACAAAGACGGCCGAAGAATCATTTTAACACGCACAGGTAACAGAAAGCACTTAAGAATATCAAACGACTTTCACTTCATTATAACGTACTCTTTCGGATAAACTGTTATAATTGTTTCCTAACAAAAGAATCACTCTTCTGCCCTTCAGAATCGCTCGACACGCAAGGTCGTCTTTACTTAAAAAGTTAATTAGTTTGGAAATTGCTTGTTTGTTGAATTCTGGCAAATTATGAACGCCAAGTTTCGTCCGGATTCAATTACCTTATTTTGGGAACCACATAAAACATTGATGCATGTTTTCTTGACAACTCTGTCGATTTCTCATATTCAAACTGCTTTTAGTGTATGATCAAACTTAACAGATACTCTATGCACTCTACGAAGCAAGGATAACTAGTCTGGATAGCTGCACTTCGGTCGCTAAATAAATGCAAAGTTTTTAAGTTGAACGTATGTATTTATCAATTTCTCCAGTATCTTCGCCGGCCATTTCACGCCCCATTGGCGGGCCTGATCTGGCCCGAGGGTCGCCACCTGAGTATCCCCCCGCTGCCCGTGAATACTGTGCCCGTTGTGTGTGTGCCCATTGCCTTTTGCGTTTGCAGCCGATTTGAAAGACGCCAGATTCAACCCTAAGAACGACGTCAGAACCTACCTCGGAATAAGCGAGATGACGCGGGAGGCAGACGAGAACGCAGGTGTCCACGGCATCGTACTCGTCTTCGACTTCACCGGATTCACTCTGAGACACCTGCAGTGGGCCACCAACGAACAAAACAAGATCACGTCGAAAATCTACCAGGTGACGTCACTGCGTGTAAACAATCATCCTCACCTGTGACCCGCACGTGACTGAATGCGACATTGGAACGAGCCGTAAGGAAAGTCGATCACGTGACAGTTTCTTTGATTTATGTTCGAATCATGCTTAGTCTTTGGCATGCCTTTGCGCCATTGGCCGATATCATATGTTTTATGCATGGTAGTGTTTTCTTCTTTGTAAAGTGTTCACCACGCATTTCTTATAGGACGAGTTAACACAATAATCAGTACGTTGTAATAATAATAATAATAATAATAATAATAATAATAATAATAATAATAATAATAATAATAATAATAATAATAATAATAATAATAATAGTGGTTCTAAAGAAGTTGACTGATTGAGTATTCTTCTAATCTCTGCGTAATTTTATGATACGGCGGCTTTATGAAGGTTTGCAGAGGAATATATATATATATATATATATATATATATATATATATATATATATATATATATATATATATATATATATATAGGCCCTATATATATAATTTTTATGCAAAACTATAATTGTTTCTTAAGATTTAAACTCTTTTGCATCTGAATCTATGTACAGCGATTTAGTAATTCTTATTACTTACGTGTCCTTCGTCGCATTTTCTTGTATATTATACGCAGGACTGCAATCCTGAAAGAGTGAAGGCGTTTCACTTTTACAACGCCGGAACACTGTTCGAAGTGCTGATGGGTTTTGCGAAGACGTTCTTCAAGAAGAAAAACTTGGAAAGAGTAAGAAAAAAGAATCGTAAAACGAATTGTCATGACAGAATAGAGAAACTGCAGAGAGAGAGAGAACTTCGATTGGTTTTAAGAAACAGACTCCCATTGGCTCAGTTATTAGGTCTCTATGCCCATTGGTCGAGATATATATCTCCTCTCGTTGACTGCTCTACCGTGATCAAATCATCTCCCAGGCACTATGATAGTGGCGCTGGCGCCATAGAAGTTGATTGGTAGATTGAAGGTTGTTTCTTTAAATGCATACATTGCCAATAAAAAGTTTTGCGTTTAATGATTCTATACTGCAGTAGAATGCTAAGTGCATAATAATAATAATAATAATAATAATAATAATAATAATAATAATAATAATAATTCTGAAATTGCAGATACATGTGCATGATAGCATGGAGTCGTTGTACAAAGTGATTCCGATGGAACTCTGGCCGACCGAATACCTTCCGGACGACTACAAAGGTCCATCGGCCGGATCAATGGCCAGAATCGCAGGTACACCGTGAGTCATAGAAGATTGGCTCAGAGTTATTAAAGATATATATATATATATAATACATATTATTAGACATTATATACATATTAAACATATATGTATATATATATATATATATATATCGTATGCATACAGCAGAACCTCGTTATAACGGACTCGATTATAACGTATATTCGGTTATTATATAAAGTAGCGCAATGTACAGTTCCGTGTGATGGGCTACCGTATTGGATATAACGTATATACGTCGGATATGACTTACTAAATTTTTATTCATTTAATCCAGTGTCAGAAGTTACTATAATGTTTAAGTGTTGTCATTAATGACACTCTCTCTGTGATGTGATTTTGCAGCCGACATGAAGAAGCGTCTGATGGATCCCGAGGTCAGGGCAAAGGTCATGGCCCTCAGCAGCGACAGATACAGGGTGGACGAAACGAAGAGACCGAGAGACAACGCACCGAACGAATCTTTTCGAAAACTCAACGTCGATTAGAGACACGCTTTGGCGATTACTGCTATCACGCTACATTGCTAAGCTAGCTTTCGATGTTCCCACAATTAACGAGTTCATTTTAAACTGACAACCGGTAGAACTGAGGTGACATATATTGATGTTCTCGTATCAAAATGACCGGTCTAGCTTTGTCATTCAAGCTAAATGCATGTCTCTGTACGCAAAGTCCATAATACATACATAGGCACCGAATGGCTAGCGTCTCCGTCTTTTCACGACATCGGTCTTTCTTCTAAACTCAACATCTAGGGGCTGTACAATACAACGATTCCTGGCCGCGAACCCGATTCGAACACTGCTCCCTTGCAGATCCGGCGCGTGACTTTCGGGGGCCCCCTGCAATTTTTACGAGCGCAACGTTTTTTGAAATGTCTTGACGAGCAAAAAAAACGTCATCCGTATATATTTTTGCCTCTACATATGGCCTGAGGAGCAAAAAACAAAACAAATACTACTTAAGAATGAGAAAAATGAAAACTCTTAAATATCTGAGGCCGCCGGGGCCCCTGCGGCTGGCGGGACCCCCTGCGGCCGCAGGCTTTGCAGGCCCCACCCGCCGGCTCTGCTCCCTTCCTTGACAGCTCAGAGCAGATGTTCCGCTCCGTTGAACCGCAGAGACACCAAAATTTATTTTACCATGACGTAATCGGGTGCAAAATTCACCTTGCGCACCATAACAATGCGCTATGATGATGATGATGATAATAATAATAATAATAATAATAATAATAATAATAATAATAATAATAATAATAATATTATTATTATTATTATTATTATTATTATTATTATTATTATTGTGATTTAAATTGGCTTAAGGAGGCTAAGTAACCCTGTGTGAAAATCACTGTAGTAACTCCACATTAAATAACCTAGTCCTCTTTCACTATTTTTTCATATCTTTTCTGAGACCCATATGATAGCTTGAGGACTATATGTATATGTCTATATACTGAAGCATTTGGCAAGCCACTGTGTGTGTGTTCACTAGATCTTTATTTGACTTTACATACTTATGTTAAGCCAACCATTTTTGTGTGCATATGCCTATAGCATAGGCCTGCTGTCTACGATATACTCAGGTAAGCCTTCTGCTGACGGTATCGGCTGCCACAGTGTGGATGTCACCGACATCGAATCAAGCGACTCAACACGCCTGTCCTCTTCAGACACTCTAGACATACAGTAGATGTCGCTCCGAGCGTGTGGCTGTAGCACGAGATAATAAAAACTGCTGAATAAATACGTATGCTTAGACGGGCTGCTTTATAGCATAGGACAATGACGTTATACGCCACGGCCAGTGACTGACAGGCAAAACGCCGTACATCGTCCCAGGCGATTAGCATAGGTGGATATAGCATATCGTCATCGAATCAACGAGATTTGGAGGCGCTGTTCTATGCATATGGGCGAAGTAATCTTACTGTAAATTAGAACTCATCAATCACACGAGTTTACTCTTCGGGGCCACTTACTGTACGACGATTTTTCGATTGTGTAAGACTTAACTGTAAGTATTTCTAGTGTTCAGACAACATTGTAAGGCAAACGGCGTCGTGATTTTTTCGTATTCTGTTTATACCAGTGGCATACGAGTCTGTCGGAATGTGTCGACATATTATGCATGCATTGCATAATGCCAGTGGCTTGCCTCCGACCTGGGAAATGTATGCAAAATAGTTGTGCCTGGTTTCGCAGTCATGCAGACTGATTTATCAACTGCCTATACGTTTCAAAGTTAAAGCAATTGATCAGGGAGTACCATAGAATGCAATGGTAGGCTATACAATGTCCTGAAAATCAAAAGGCTGTAAATTCTACAGCGCTGGTCTAGGCCTAGAGAGATGTTTTTATACTGTGGCGTATCTGGATTGTTTCAAAGATAATTAATCTTATCGGCGATATATTTATCACTTCAAAATTCAGGTCACGGTACAAACGTAACGCCTTATCATACCAAGATTTTTAAAAAAACCCTGAGGTATAAAGCCAGCAAGCAAGAAACATAGGCTTGGAACGCTGTATTAGCCCCTTAACTGGGTATTTAACTGTAACTCAATGTAAAATGGACGGATATATCCGGTGTCCCCAGTTAAGGGGTTAATAGTGTAAGTGTCAAGGCATTTATTCTTACAACAGCGAGACGAAATTTCTGAGCCATGGACCCCGAAGATGCCGGTTACGTCTGCAGCCTGACGCCAATCTCCCTGGAGAGGGCGATTAAAGAACTGAACGAAGACCCCAAACAGCGACTAAGCCAGGTACAGACGCTCCGGAAGTGGATCAAAGAACAGCCACACCTGACATCAAGGACAGGTAGACAGATTACCTGTGACTCTGATTTGCAATCTCTAGTCGTAAAATTCATGCAGACGATTTCGACGTAACTGACAACTGGTATAAGTACTGTAGACCAGGTACTCTAATGAACATTATATTGGAAAAAGTCCTAACTACTGAAACATAACACTGAAGCTATGCACTGTACTGTACATGCTGTAATCAAACCGTGCATTGCAGAGATGCATGGCAACGGGTCAATCAAAGTGATCCATGATCCACGTTACCTATATAACCTTTGACCCATGACTCAGGAGGTTATGAGAAAATAAATATCTGTGATATTTTTGGAAAGCCGCTAAGCCATGTTGTCGAAGCAACTGTCGAATATCGATCGAACATAAAAGAACATAACTACCTATACAATACAATACAATACAATACAATACAATACAATACACTAGCACAGAACAAACCAATCAAAGGCCTTGGCCAAAACGAGTTGCGTAATTGCCAAAGATTGCATTGAAAATATTTATTTTCCAATGCACGTAAACTTTAAATTTTTACGCGCTGCACGCCGCCTGCAGTCTTAAAAATTTTGACTGGTCAAGACCCACTGACCCGTGACCCATTGACCCTCGACCCATTGACCCTCGACCCATGCGCCATCTCTGGCGCATTGTATACAATGTACGCGGGAATACCGTGCATGTATACGCGCATCGATGAGAAATAAGATCAATAGCAAGAGAGTTTTGGATATGTAATTCAGTCGTGTGTTGTCTTCTCAGATACGGGCTTTCTGCTGGCGATGTTGCGTCGATCTAAGTTCAGCCAACTGAGGGCGAGAGAACTGATCGAGAACATTCTGATGGCGAAGGCAACGCTGCCGGAATTCACGTCTAACATCGATCTCCAGGATCCCGGCATACTGGGATTCATCGAGAAAGGGTATATACCGACCGTACCGCCTTCGACAAAGCATCGCTGCAAACATAGCGCCGCATAAATTTAAAAAAAAACTTTAAAGTAAAACGCGGCGAGTCAATAAAATATTTCCATTGCCACGTAGAATTCTTACGAGTGGAACAAATATCTGAGAATTGTTGGAAATAATTGACCAACGTTCCTAATTTAAGTCGTTCCGTAAAATTATATTATATTTATATATTATGGCTTTCATATTTGTAGAATTCTGATTTATTCGCCAAAACCGGATAAAGAGGGAAGAAGATATACTATCATACGTACAGGTTGGTCTATTTCAAAGTTATCATCTAATGCAGTATCTCGAACCTATAGCGCCCCTCCCCCGTGTTGTTGAGCGCGTTTTATTTTCTCCGGCGCTTTCTTCTTTTGTGAGATTTTGTCGCCATCTATGATGAGCCCAGGACTTTTGTGGGTAGGCCTACATTTAGTCCATAACAATAAAAATAGTCTGGTATTTGTTTGAATCTGCATTTTCTTCGAGGTGCCATCGACCTGGAGGATCCGAACTTCGGACCAAAGAACCAGGTGAAGTGCAGCATAGGAGTTGCGGAGATGCTGAGAAGGGAGGACGAAAACGCCAACGTCAACGGTTGGCATTTGGTTATCGACTGCACAGGAGTCGGACCGAGGCACATGGCACGCCTGCCCCTCGACCTGCACCGGAAAATCACCAAAATCTTCCAGGTATAGACATATGCGGCGAGTCTGTTGCCGAAGCCTCGTGTTTGCAAGCATAGGCGTACATTTGGATGAAAGAGTAGGGGTAGGGGGGGGCAACCCACCTATGCCCTTCCCTTCACTAGCCTTGCGTTTCAAAAAGTGAGGGTTCGAGCATAGCGACCTATATAATGAGTTTTCGCCTTTTTTTACATGTGGCCGCATGCCGATAATGACATAGGGAGGTAATGGCATAGAGGGAGGTATACCCCGTCATGAATTTTAGGAATGTAGGATTCTTCTTCAATGGCGACATAGCTCTTTGGGGAGGGGATTTTATGGAGCCCGGGTTATACGTTTGCTAGGGGGGTGTGCAATGGACATTTCACCGATAGAGACTTACATAATTTAGACGCGTCTTTGGAAAAGCAACAGTACGAACCATGCTGACCCTTTGGGTAGTTAATAAAACGACCCTCTGTCTGGCTGACCACTTCCTTTTGACTGAGGCTGTTTCAAATTTCAGATTTTAAGCGCTCAAGAATAGCCAGCCACTGCGGCACTACCACTCGGAAGCGCCATATAAATTCACAAGATTTTACTTACTTACTTAGGACCTGAATTACACCCAGTGCCTATAAACTGACTATGGACTGTGTTGTTGTTGTTCGCCTTTCTCATTCAGGATGCGAATCCTGAGCGGGTCAAGGGATTTCACTTCTACAACGCAGGGACATTCTTCGAAGTGATGATGGCGGTCATCAAACAGGTCATGAAGAAGAAGAATCAAGACAGAGTAAGAACCTCATCAACCACCGTCCAACAACATCAATTGCCTATACTACTTACTCAGTCCTCCCTCCAATTTTTAAATAGCGAGCGGTATGGAACTGGCGAAGTGAAAATCCCCCCCCCTCACACACACACACACACACACACACACACACACGCACGCACTGGCATGACTCAAACGCTACTGTGACTAGAAATAAATAATATTTATAAATTTTTGACTTTTGTAACATCGCCGTTAGCGTGCAGAGACGCACTCAATGTCTCACTGTCCAGTGAGAACTTCCGATATAATGTTCACTTCCTGTATACATTGGGGCGGGAAGATAGATGAGTGGTAATATCACTGGGCAGGCACGCCGACGACACGGGTTCAATCCCGTAGGACTCGACTCAGCCTTAATCGCTAGAGGGCGGTAGTAACATCAAGTGAGTAGCAATGACAACATTGTGAAAGTAACCATAGGTTCGGCGGAAGAGACTGGCCACCGTCCGCCGATGTATGGCTCAGCCACCTATGGGCTGCTGGCTACAAAACACGGGGATCAGCACCGGACCCTACGGGCATTGAGCCTACGGGTGAAATCTTTACTTTTTACCTGTATACATTGACTGTGCATGCTTAGGCCTACTGTGAATCATTGTTAATGTCATTTCTTGTTCTTGTTCTTGTTCTTGTTGTTCTTCTTGTTCTTGTTCTTGTTGTTCTTCTACTTCTTGTTCTTGTTCTTGTTATTCTTGTTCTTCTTCTTGTTCTTCTTGTTCTTGTTCTTGTTCTTGTTCTTGTTGTTGTTGTTGTTGTTGTTGTTGTTCTTCTTCTTCTTCTTCTTCTTCTTCTTCTTCTTCTTCTTCTTCTTCTTCTAAGATTCGAGTCCACGAAACGATGGAGTCACTGTACAAGGAGATACCGATGGAACTGTGGCCGATCGAATACCTGCCCGACGACTACAAAGGTCCTTCGGCAGGTTCCATCGACAGCATCCAAGGTATCACCGATCGCCCAATGACTGACTTACTAACTTTAACACAAAGGCATTTTGTAGCAGACTACAATGGTGTCGGTAGCATGTTAACCTAGTTGTCATTATTTATGATGATGATGATGATAACGATGATGATGATGATGATGGTGGTGGTGGTGGTGGTGGTGATGATGCTGCTGCTGATGATGATGGTGATCAACTATTTCAGCTCTACTGCTCAAAAAATTGTGAACACACTTGGATTTCGAACCGAAATTTGAATTGTGGATTATCAGTGACTGCAAGAAAAAAGAGCAAGAAATTAAAAAGCATACAACCAATGAGCACACGTGCCAACCAGCACACGTGCTATTCAGCACGGGTGCCATTAAACACGAGTGCCAACCAGCATGTGCTGTTTGGCACCCGTGCTGGTTGGCACCCGTGCTGGTTGGCACTCGTGCTGGTTGTCACCCTTGCTGGTTGGCACTCGTGCTGGTTGGCACTCGTGCTGGTTGGCACTCGTGCTGGTTGGCACCCGTTCTGGTTGGGACCCGTGCTGGTTGGCACCCGTGCTGGTTGGCACCCGTGCTGGTTGGCACTCGTGCTGGTTGGCACTCGTGCTGGCTGGCACTCGTGCTGGTTGGCACCCGTGCTGGTTGACACTCGTGCTGGTTGGCACCCGTGCTGGTTGCACTCGTGCTGGTTGACACTCGTGCTGGTTGGCACCCGTGCTGGTTGCACTCGTGCTGGTTGGCACTCGTGCTGGTTGGCACCCATGCTGGTTGGCACACGTGCTGGTTGGCACTCGAGCTGGTTGGCACCCGTGCTGGTTGGCACCCGTGCTGGTTGGCACCCGTGCTGGTTGGCACCCGTGCTGGTTGAACTCGTGCTGGTTGGCACTCGTGCTGGTTGGCACCCATGCTGGTTGGCACCCGTGCTGGGTGGCACCCGTGCTGGGTGGCACCCGTGCTGGTTGGCACCCGTGCTGGTTGGCACTCGAGCTGGTTGGCACCCGTGCTGGTTGGCACCCGTGCTGGTTGGCACCCGTGCTGGTTGGCACCCGTGCTGGTTGCACTCGTGCTGGTTGGCACTCGTGCTGGTTGGCACCCATGCTGGTTGGCACCCGTGCTGGGTGGCACCCGTGCTGGGTGGCACCCGTGCTGGTTGGCACCCGTGCTGGTTGGCACCCGTGCTGGTTGGCACTCGTGCTGGTTGGCACCCGTGCTGGGTGGCACTCGTGCTGGTTGGCACTCGTGCTGGTTGGCACCCGTGCTGGTTGGCACCCGTGCTGGGTGGCACTCGTGCTGGTTGGCACTCGTGCTGTTTGGCACTCGTGCTGGTTGGCACCCGTGCTGGTTGGCACCCGTGCTGGTTGGCATTCGTGCTGGTTGGGACCCGTGTTGGTTGGCACCCGTGCTGGTTGGCACCCGTGCTGGTTGGCACCCGTGCTGGTTGGCACCCGTGCTGTCTGGCATTCGTGCTGGTTGGCACCCGTGCTGTCTGGCATTCGTGCTGGTTGGCACCCGTGCTGGTTGGCACCCGTGCTGGTTGGCACCCGTGCTGGTTGGCACTCGTGCTGGTTGGCACTCGTGCTGGTTGGCACCCGTGCTGGTTGGCACCCGTGCTGGTTGGCACTCGTGCTGGTTGGCACTCGTGCTGGTTGGCACCCGTGCTGTCTGGCACTCGTGCTGGTTGGCACCCGTGCTGGTTGGCATCCGTGCTGTCTGGCATCCGTGCTGTCTGGCACTCGTGCTGGTTGGCACCCGTGCTGGTTGGCACCCGTGCTGGTTGGCATTCGTGCTGGTTGGCACCCGTGCTGTTTGGCACCCGTGCTGGTTGGCACTCGTGCTGGTTGGCACTCGTGCTGGTTGGCACCCGTGCTGGTTGGCACCCGTGCTGTCTGGCACTCGTGCTGGTTGGCACCCGTGCTGGTTGGCACCCGTGCTGGTTGGCATTCGTGCTGGTTGGGACCCGTGCTGGTTGGCACCCGTGCTGGTTGGCACCCGTGCTGGTTGGCACTCGTGCTGGTTGGCACTCGTGCTGGTTGGCACCCGTGCTGTCTGGCACTCGTGCTGGTTGGCACCCGTGCTGGTTGGCACCCGTGCTGTCTGGCACTCGTGCTGGTTGGCACCCGTGCTGGTTGGCACCCGTGCTGGTTGGCATTCGTGCTGGTTGGGACCCGTGCTGGTTGGCACCCGTGCTGTTTGGCACCCGTGCTGGTTGGCACTCGTGCTGGTTGGCACTCGTGCTGGTTGGCACCCGTGCTGTCTGGCACTCGTGCTGGTTGGCATCCGTGCTGGTTGGCACCCGTGCTGTCTGGCACTCGTGCTGGTTGGCACCCGTGCTGGTTGGCACCCGTGCTGGTTGGCATTCGTGCTGGTTGGGACCCGTGCTGGTTGGCACCCGTGCTGGTTGGCACCCGTGCTGGTTGGCATTCGTGCTGGTTGGGACCCGTGCTGGTTGGCACCCGTGCTGGTTGGCACCCGTGCTGGTTGGCATTCGTGCTGGTTGGGACCCGTGCTGGTTGCGTATCATTGAAAGAGAGAATGTAACCGCCTTAATTCAATTTATTTTCGGATATTGACCATTGCCTGGCTGATCATTCACTTTTCCCATAACTATTCTAAGAGCTAATGTTGTGCTGCTCTCGAAAGCGCTCTATAAATCTACGAGATTTTACTTACATACTTACTTTTCGAATTTCTGTGCAGCCGCGACGAAGAAAATGATGCTGGATCCAGCAAACAGGGCCTACGTTCTTGAAGTGACCAGTGACAAATACAGGATCGACGAAAGCAAAAGACCCGGGGGCACCAACCCCAACGAATCATTCCGCAAATTAAATATAGATTGAATACGTGTTTTTTTTAAATTAGGCACTGCGCAGTTTTCTCTCGTCTTTTTTTTGGATCAACAATGAAAATCTTACAAAGAGACTGCAAAACACTCGATTTACCCGTATACAATAATCCAACTGTACAGTACACGATTTCGCGATACATGGGCAATGTTATACAATGATTGCAGTTTCTTTGATCGTTGGTTATCCATGCAGATGAATAAAAGATAAAGGCTTATTAATACCAGACATCCCCCAAGAAGTCTGTGGCCGAAGAAAGGCTGTAATTGGTAAAATATTTATTATTCCAGATTTACACAGAATTGCACATTTTACAGTGGTCGGTTTTTTCAAAATCAACGCGGGGTCGGACTGTATCCCCCACCGAAAAGCTTGTCAACACCCAGTGAAGATCGGGCACACAGCAAACCAACCAGACTCCAGGCCTCGTGCTAAATTCCATTTTGGATCTTTGGTGTCAGTAAGAAGCGTTCCCATTGCAAAGTTAGGCGTAGCGTTTTAAGAAATGACGTCACTAGTACGTCATCATCTAAGCGTTATATAAATCGAACTTTTACATTCTAAGTGTACGGTGCCCTCATTGCCAACTTCTTCACGTTCGACTGGACGTGAGTGACATTGATTTCCGCTTCTTGATCTAATCACGTGACTTGATCGTCAGGTTAAGTGGTGACAACAATGTCCCAGCTGATGGCTTTGATAGCACACGTAAAGACCCCCCTCACCGGTTACGTCGTCTGCGCCTACGAAGGCCTACGAAGGCCAGATCCACCCACCGTAGGCCTTCTAAGACGGGCCTCTAGTAGCGGCGATAAGCCCGCGGCCTATCGCGGACAATGACGGTGTGAACCAGCGTCGTTTGCGAGAAATCAAATTGCTCGGTTATCGACAAGGTGTAAGCTTATATACAGAAGGACAGTAGGGAGCTGCTTCCATAATAGATCCAATACAGGTAAAATTATGATACTCTTTTTGCTCCTGAGACTAACGGATAGCGCGCTGTTGCAAGTGCGAATCAAACGTTTTAATGTCTAGAATACAACGCAGTTAGCCTATGCATGCTTATCACACTGTTGTTATTATTTTAATGGAAGGCATATTTATTGCATAGATTTAATTCTCTTCCTCTACCTCTCCATTTAATATCTCTCTGTTAATATCGATTTCCAACTGTACAGTCAGTGACTTGTGCTTCTGCTATTACGGTAGTCCCCCCCCATTATGTAACCCTATGAATATTACAATATTTTGATTGGTTGTGATTTTGATTTGACACCAGTAAGCCGACGTCAATCAATCAATCAGTTGATAAATTCATAGGATATGATATTAATGACAAAAATCCGCCTATCATTAGAAACGTTTTAACAAATCTCTCCTTATGTCCGTGGTTTCTTTCTTTCTGTTGCTATCAATCCACAACTCAGTCTGGTTGGAATGTTTGATGGGGAGCATATGCTTTTCTGATCCCTCCCCCTAGCGAGGCCGACTTTTACTAGATTCATTTGGCAGATTTTCATACAGTGAACTGCTTCAGAATCTATAGAATCTATAGCGAGCCATTCATTATCGTGTCCAGTTTGATATCCGTTTGTTCTTTGTACAGAAAAATAGCATATCGCAAATAGAGCAGACCTATTCTATTACGTTCATTCGGTGTCATATGATGAACTCTGCTATCATCTTGATACCTTATCATCGTTCTGCTCTGAGATAGAGATACTCAAGTGATCCAATCACATCCCTGCTTTGTCATTTTTGGTGTTATCGAGGATTTATTTCTGACCAATGACCATGTCTTGTCCTGGATCTCGACCCATGTTCCCAGTTTCTTTAAACGTAATCGTCTTAGAGTCTTATCCTTGGCGGTTGCTATTGTACACGACTGCCTTTTGCTTCATTAGACCTCATGAGCTCCGCTATCTTGCAATCTTAACGAGGATTTGAATAAGGGTCAGCAACTAAGAAACTGATGAGCATTTTGACTCAGAGACTCGGAAAAACTTGTTTGTCTTAAAAGTCACTGAAGGTTTCACTCGTTATCGTAGGAATAAAATTTCGCTCTAAAAGTTCGACTGAACCTGGTTCTAACATAGGCCTATTCGAACCTTTCCGAAATCTGCTTCAGGTTATATCTTATTTTTTAATTTCAACTAAAGATAACTTACTTAAAACTCAGTGAAAATATATGCGAACTATTTGGAATTTTATCAATTTACGGACGTAACGTAACTTGTGCAGTTACAATGATTATTCTTACGTATTGACAGTGAGACGGAATTTCTGAGCCATGGACCCTGAAGACGCCGAATACGTTTGCACCCTGACACCGAGCTCTCTGGAGAAGGCGAAGAAGGAGCTGAACGAAGACCCCCAGCAACGACTAAGCCAGGTACAGACGCTCCGGAAGTGGATCAAAGAACAGCCACACCTGGCATCAAGGACAGGTAGGACCATAACAGTTTGTTAAAGGTGGCCTAATAATAATAATAATAATAATAATAATAATAATAATAATAATAATAATAATAATAATAATAATAAGAAGAAGAAGAAGAAGAAGAAGAAGAAGAATAAGAATAAGAATAAGAATAAGAATAATGCTTACGCTATTTTATAATACAGCAGCACCATTGCGGATACTCAAAAACATCAAACAATGGGACATACCGCTGTTATTTCTGCCAATTTGACCCTTTTAACCGGGTATTCAACTACATTTTTATGTGAAGGGCTATTTTTTATGATTGGTGTCCGAAGGTTGGGTGGTTTTGAAAAATTTACTTCAAAAGTAGGCCGAATAGAAAACATGCATGTCGTTAACAATAAAAATATCATTAATCGTTTCAATATATTCGCGGGCCATTTCACGTCTCTTGGCGGGCCGGATCTGGTCCGCGGACCGCCATTTGAACGCCCCCTGCTGCTTTAAACTGTAGACACGAAGTTTCTGTTGGCGATGTTGCGACGCTCGAAGTTCAGCCAGCTGAAGGCGAGAGAACTGATCGAAAACATCCTCACCGCTAAGACGATGTTTCCGGAAATGATGTCAAACATCGATATACAAGACTCAAAACTTCTTGGATTTGTCGACAAAGGGTTCGAAACTTCACTATAACGCTTACTCATTTGTTTTCAGTGGCGTCTATAGGATTCAGCAAATGGAGGGGGGACTTTGGGGTGGCAACGTCTAAGCATGGGGGCCATGATGGGGCCAACTATTTTCATGGACCTGAACTAGTCTATCTGCGTATACGATGAACGCACTAAGGTATGGGGGCCCATTGGGGTTGCAGGCACTCAACAGGAGCATGGGGCCCGAACCCCTGTGGAGCCGCCTCTGCTGTTCTGTCTGTACGACATACAAGCATTATAAAAGAGAGCTTGTATGTTTTATTGCTTACCTACACTTGTTTGATTTCCAATTCTCTTTTAAGCAGAATTATTCACGTTCTGATAGACCTAACTCACGGGGGTCGGGGTCGGGCCGAACATTAATGATCGACATGATAAAATCTTTAGAAGATCGTAAAGTGGGCCTAGATGCATCAAAATCATGTCGCATCATTTTCGTGACATTTAAGTGTTTTGTCGCATTTCTTTGTGCAGAATATTTGTTCATCTTCCGAAGCCAGACAGCGAAGGAAGAAGGATCACCATCTTTCGCTCAGGTATCTTAGTATCTTAGTATCAAGTGCCAAAATCAACCAACCAATCAGTCAATCAAACAATCAAAAGACTTCTTGAGCGATACGATAACGCATCTCAGTGGCGTAGCCAGGATTTGCGGAAGGAAGAGTTTGGTTTCGATCGTGACCAAACTTTGCAAATTTTTTCTTAGTTTTCCTTTTTTAGGAGCTGACAAGCAAAAAAGTCGTCGCCTTCGTATTCTTTCTAATTTTTGTATATTTTCTATAACACTTCGAAATTTTTTAATCGGCAGCCAGCCAAGGGGGTTTTGACTCCCAAAATCGCGTCTGAAAATGAAAAATGTATGGAAAAGCATACAATTTTTTTTCGTCGGCAGCCTAGGGGGGTTTTAACCTCCCGCCAACCCCCTTGGCTACGCCACTGGCGCATTTAGTATCGATGGTGACCTGCCTGAGAGTTCAAATCGTCGTCAGAAATCATGTCCTTTGTAGTCTCTGTGCTTGTAAACCAGTGTTTATTCTATAGCCCCCTTGACATTGGGGGGGATTTTGAAATGTTTGGGGGGACAAGGTTTGAGTTTCCACACGTTTGGGGGAATTGCCATTCTCCCAGCCAACATCTAAAAAATTTGGGGGGAATTTTCAAACTTTGGGGGGATTCCCCCCTAAGAAGGCCTAGAATAAACACTGCTGTAAACCGTACTTCCGTCTACAGCTGTATGCTGTGCCGCCGCTGCAGAAAATGAATAAATCACAGTTATTATTCGCTGTCTATTCAGGATACGTCGACTTGGACAATCCGGATTTCACTCCGGTGAACGAAATTAAGTGCAACATTGCAATCAGCGAGATGATGAGGCAGGAGGATGAAAACATCTGCGTCAACGGATGGATCCTGGTCTTCGACTGCACCGGAATCGGTGCCAAGCACATAGCGCGTATGCCGCTGGAAATGCACCGGAAAATGTCCAAGATTTTCCAGGTAAACCACCGGAAAAGTCATCCTGTGGCGCAACCAGGCCGCTACGGCAATTCCCTGGTTACTTTGCTTTCTGCTCGGGGCGCCTTCGATTCTAGACTGCTTCGACCGTCACTCCCACCTCGTCCAAACTGTTCTATATCTGTCCACAACCCTTGCACTAAAATTTTTTCTTTCCTGGGCCCACCATCTCCTTTGTTGTGCAGGGTTCGAACTGTGGCTCCTCTCAGCCATTTCATACGACATTATGAATTCTTTTAACACAGACCATTCATACGTTGACTTTTTAAATATTTGCTGAGCTGGCCAACTGCCCGGGTTCGATCTTGACTCTAGAGTTATTTACTAGAAGTCCGATCCTGTGCCATATAATTATTATTATAGGCAGCGTTTGAACTCCTGCAGGGCGCTAATTGTCGTTTGCATCTATATCTAGGATTCGCACCCGGAACGCATCAAGGCGTTTCACTTCTACAACGCCGGCGCTTTCTTCGAAGTGATGATGTCGATGATAAGACAGTTCATGAAGAAGAAACATCAGGAGAGGGTGAGAGAGCAGGGTCGAATTCATATCATCGTAAAACAAATATACAAAACTGACTACATGTTGATTCTTAAACCATTGGCGTTAACTTAGATGAAAAAGTGAAGGCCTGACTCCCGTACCTTCCCATCTTATGGTAGCCCCAAAAAGTAGGGGGACTCGAGCCTTGAGGTCTAGTAGAAGTTAACGCCTGCGAATCAGAGGCGTCATTTGGGGGCAAGGGGACCGTTGCCCCCAAGGAAATGATAATAATAATGTATAATATATTAAATAAATAAATAAATAAATAAATGCGAAATGCGCAAAAATCGCAAAAATTGTCAAAATTTTGCCATAAAATATTAAAAATTGCAAATTTGCCAAAATTAGCCTAAAATTTACCAAAAATTTCCCCTAAAATTATCAATTATCTCGCCCCCAAGAAAAGTGTGAAATGACGCTACTGCTGTGAGTTCTTCTGTCAGGCACTTAACAGAACCTGAAGAAAGATTGTCAACGGGCATGTTTTGCGTTAAATGCGTCTGACCTATGCCTGCCTATACCCACACGTGTATCCGTGCGTAGGCCTATATACACACATAGGCCTAGTCATCCATTCATGCAGACAGACACAGACAGAAGGACGCACACATTATATATACAGTATAATGATTTTTTAGGTTAGAGTACATGAAACTATGGAAAGCTTATACAAGGTGATACCGATGGAATTGTGGCCGGACGATTACCTGCCAGATGACTACAAAGGTCCGTCTGCTGGTTCCATAGAAAGCCTCCAAGGTTACTGTCGATTTCCTATATACACTATTATATACTCTACATGCATACATATATATATATATATATATATATATATATATATATTATATATAATATATTATATAATATATATAATATATAATATATATATATATAATATACAGTGTAAGTACTGTATATTTTAAAAGTGTTCGCGCTATTAATTAATGCTCGCACGCAGTGGCGGCTCCACCGGGGGCGGGCAGGGGGGCCCGTGCCCCCTATTGAGTGCCTGCCCCACAGTGGCCCCAAGTTGGGACCCTATACTTAATGCTACATACATTAAACAACAAAGGGTTGGCCCCAATGATTAGAAGTTGCCACCCCAACGGCCCCCCCCCCCGCACTTGCCAAATCCTAGAGCCGCCACTGCTCGCACGCTAATGGGAAGACCGCTTGCATTGGGGCATCTGCTGGTGTTTTTTGCAACTGTGTGGCAGTTCTTGTGTTTTTAGCTGCGCTGAAGAAGAGACTGTTGAATCCGGCGATGAGAGCGCACATTCTTGAAGTGACCGGCGACAAATACAAGATCGACGAGAACAAGAGATCGAAGGACGCCGTCCCCAACGAATCGTTCCGCAAACTCAACATCGACTAAACAGATCCCCGTTCTGCATAACTTCCAGGACGATTTGAGATTTCAAAGACATCGACAGGCCTACAGATTGCTCAGTCAACTTGTGCCGAACTTAAAATATTCACGTGGTGTCACTATAGCCTATTGCGTGTCCTGGATATATGCTTAAAATACATTTGGAGCATTTGTAGAAGTTTCCGCCTATTTTAATATAAAGATTAATTGCTGAATAATGATAAGACACTACACTAATAATTTTATTAACGCAACTGCAATAATTTCTATAATTTTGGATGACATTAATTTAAATAAGTAAAAACGTGACCAACTAGACAGTGTTACATTTCATATATAGGCCTAAAACGAGACTTATGAATGGCGGTGTAAAAATATTTGTGCTAGCCATTCACACGTCTGCCAATACCATTCTCTGTAGTTTAAAAATGTCCTTTAAAATGTCCAATTTGCGCATTAGGGAATACCACAGTCAAAACTCTGAATGCCAAGCACTTTTGATCTACAAGAGATAGTGGCCTAAGTTTTGAAAACACTTGATTAGCAGGTGCTCTTCATTTCTCTTTCAAAAGTGCCAGCCATTCACACGTCTGCCAATACCATTCTCTGTAGTTTAAAAATGTCCTTTAAAACGTCCAATTTACGCATTAGAGAATACCACAGGCAAATCTCTGAATGCCAAGAACTTTTGATCTACGAGAGGTGGTGGCCTAATTTTTGAAAAAAACTTGATTAGCAGGTGCTCTTCACTTCTCTATCAAAAGTGCTAGCCATTCGCACGTCTGCCAATACCATTCTCTGTAGTTTAAAAATGTTCTTAAAATGTCCAATTTACGCATTAGAGAATACCACAGGCAAAATTCTGAATGCCAAGCACTTTTGATATAAAACTATAGAGAATGGTATTGGCAGACGTGTGAATGGCTAGCACTTTTGATTTCCCTACCCTATCCCACGGGGTACCTTTACCCCTAGCCCTATGGGTACCACTACCCCTAGGGGTACCCCTACCCCTAGTCATACCCCTAGGGGTACCCACTCTCTTACCCCTAGGGGTACCGCTACCCTTAAGTTTATTCGAATGCCTCTGTACAGAATGTTACTAAATTATAAGAAGTGTCAATGTTAAAATTTAATGCTTTTATCCATAAAATGAACAATCATACGTCTTATCAACTGTACTGTATGGTCTTCCACATCTGTGACATCTCAATTATATATAGCAATATTATGCCAATATATTGGGGATTTGGGGTTATTAGTTTCACGAAACATTAAATTATAATTTGCCAATTGAAATTGGATGGGCCAAACACATTGTGGCCCATTGTGCCTAAATATTGAGTGGGCCATGGCCCACCTGGCCCACCTTGCCCACCCTGTTGCGCCTCCATGCCTACAGGGGGCTACTGGGGGCAGGCACTCAATAGGGGGCATGAGCTCGCCCCTGCCCCCTTTCCCTCCGGTGGAGCCGCCACTGGGTAAGAGTCTCCAGTCTCTTCTATAAATAACTTGAATTGATGGCGACTTAGACCCTTGGAACGAATGGACCATGCATGGTTGCAGCGGAATACAAGAATATAATTGAGCATCCATCCGCTAGGTGGCCTGACCGCACCAAAATCCCATTACCATTGCGTAGTTTGCGGAAAATTGACTCTTTGTCGGGAGGCAAGGATGCAGTGACGTCACCGTCTGAGTTCTCCTCCCGATGCGTAGTCCTTGTGTTGTAATCTGCGTTTTGAGAGAAAAATGTCTTCATTTTCTTGTTCGTTGTGATCGTTCGTCGTTCGTCGTTGAGTTGCGAGGGGACCTTCATGTCGGCCAGCGGTAAGCGGGAAAAGGCGACCGGGGCCGGCGGAGGCACCGGGGTTGTCGGCGAGGCGGAGAAGACGTCGCCGTCGAAGCCGAAGAGCGGCGACGAGTCGGAGGAGGAGTGCGAAGTGTTGGAGGAAAGCCCGTGCGGCCGTTGGCAGAAGAGACGAGAAGAGGTAGACCAGACATCTAAAGTATTTTACGGAGATTTTCCCGTAAAATCTTTTATTTATTTCGGTATCAAACGTTGTGTTATACGGTTGTCGGGTTTCAGCCTAATGTCTCTTTAAGCCTTTAGGTCTAAGCTATCGGAGTCATCACCACACATCTAAATATATAGTGAACAGCTTTTATAGCGCCCAACTGCTGGAGTCATCACCATACAGTATCTGGAAACTCACATGTAACTGAGACAGTGGGCCACGTGTATATAGCGCCCAACTCAAGGAGTCATCATCATACATTACCATAAATCCTAAGGTGTCTATCGAGGTCTCTATGGAGCTGTTCTTGGAATTTCTTCCCGTATTAACGGACTACTTTATATATATATATATATATATATATATATATCGTCTATCGACGCAGAGACAACATTTATATAGCGCCTGTTATGTAGTAGCACATTTTTCCATTGACGTGTAATATCTTTTTTAGTTATTTTACCGTAAAATATTTTAAAATTTAGGTACAGCAGAGAGATGTTCCAGGCATCGACTGTGCGTTCCTTGCTATGGACACGGAAGAGGGAGTGGAAGTGGTCTGGAATGAGGTTCAAATCTCGGAGAAGAAATCGTCCAAAGTTCAACTGGTTGGTTCTCACCTCGTGTGTTACAATTTTTTCTGTGGAATTGTCAACAGCTTTAAAACAGTACACTCTTATTCATTCCATGAATTAATCACTTTTGAGTTTTACTTCTGTTTGAAGTGTTTTGTTGTCACCAGTTTTCAATTTTACCATAAACTATTGGGCAGTTTGAGGGTCAACGAGGAATTCTTAATGCTTTGCCTATTTGCTAACAGTCCCATTGACTGAACCAGTTGTTATTAACATCGGTGTATCTGCTTCCTTGTATACGTGAAAGTCTGAACAGCTTTTCCCACTGGGCTGTACTGATATTGTTTGTTGGTCGTTTTAAGCCTTTCTCGTTAACGTAAATGGGTTTTTGTGGTGATTGTTTTTCTAACTGCGCTTTCTAACGGCACTTGCGCTTCTTCTCTGGTGAAACAGACGGCTGAAAAGGTCCTTGACATCCAGGTTGGTTGGTGCGGTTCTCTGACGGACACTGCTTTGCATCTTTGCTTTACTTGTGAATTTCAGTGTTTCAGTGTACTGTCTTTGCACGTATGACTCCAAAGTTTTGTGTCACATGTGTTCTTATTACATATCGTAACCATTGACCATTGGATTGTTCTATGTAAAGTGTAAAGAGCCAGTTTTTCTTATTGTGGACTGTTGCAGCTTCACAATAATCAAAATTCGCATGTATAACGCGTGTTATATGTGTAAAAGTCCGATATATTATATTTGCTATTCTTGTAGTGTTGTTATAATGCTTGCTGATCGCTTCTTTATATCATTTGTTAATAGTTTGAATCAGATAAGATGATTGTATACTGTGGTTGATCTGCTGGCATCATGTTAATTGGCATGTTGCATGTTTGCTTAGTTTCTTTGTTGCTTTGTTCTTTTTTTCGTTTCATGAAACTTTAAATTTGCAGCAGAGTAAAGAATCAACATTTCTGAAGGTTTTTTACAGGTTTTTTTTACAGTTTTTCTTACTCTGATGCGGCAACACAATATGTCAGATATGCAAGACACAATTATCTCTCACTATTCAATTATATCTTATGAAGGGCCAAATTTTTATGACTGTTGCCCAAGGACCAGGTGGTTTTGAATTCAGTAATTATCATTTATCAATATTTCGCAAGTATTAGGAAAAAAGTTATTGTTTCAGTGCCATTTCGCACCCATTGGTGGGCCCGACCTGGCCTGTGGGCCGCCATTTGAATATTCCTGCTACAGCGACTCTTCTTGTCTTTTGAGTTCATTCTTCGTTAACTAGTTTTTGTTGTTAACCAGTTCTGTGTGTTGATGATTTGGATTGATCTGTTCAATTTCCGTGGAACATATCACGGCTTTATGAGACATTTTTGCAGGCTCTTGTATATACATCTGCAACTTTATTTACTTTATAAAATATTTTCTTTTTCATCCTACACATTGGTCACTAAAGATGCCTTCAGGGATAAGGGGGTTATGCCCTAAATAAGTGGTTCAAAATTGTCTTTTGGTATTTATTATTTTCTGATTAAAAAGGGACAGTTGTTTTATAATATTAATTTGATATTTAGTTTTATTTGGATTAGGTTTTTCTGTGGTTTTTATATAGTTGTAGCTCCTCTTTCTGAATTTAGAGGCTGAAATTGAATGCTTGATATGTTCAGTTTGATGTGCCCAACTCTTTTTGCAAAGATTTCAGTTTGTTTTCACTAGTGGCTTTGTTTGAAAGTCAAGGAATGAAGATTTAATTCATATCTGGCTTGCTACTTTTTAGGCATTGGTGCTTTTATTCAATTGTTTTGTATATTTGCAATTCATTATAGACTTTCTCTTTGGTTATTTTCTTCTGCTGTTGGTGAAATGGTTTGAATCTGCGGCTTCCCACTTTTGTAATTTTCGCTGCGGTTTAACTATCTAAAAGCGGTGTCAGTTGTTTTATTTTGCTGCTTTGCTTTGATTCTGTGTTATTTTAAAGTCTATGTTGATTGAATAACTTTTTTTTTTTCAAATTTTTTTAATGTTTTGTTGTTGTTGACACTGCAATAGGACAAGATCAAGCAAGTTTTTGACAATCTGATCGAGCTCGAACATCCGAACATCGCCAAGTTTCACAAATACTGGACAGATCCTACCAAGGACAGGCCTCGGGTTGGCTGCCATAGGCTTTCATGTTGCCTTCTACTGAATAATTTTATATAATTTTTTGTCACAATAGCGGTTTTGTTTAATAAAGAATATTTGAAATGGAGATAAATGGAGCATCGTGTGTTTAGTGGGTTTTCATTTGCCCTGTGATGTCTGTGTCAGGTGATATTTATTACCGAATATATGTCATCAGGATCCTTGCGGCAGTTTCTACGCAAGACAAAGCGAGGAAATCGCACTCTAAAGGTCAGTGAACAAAAATGGAATTGAGGAGTGCACACGTAAAATATAATTTGCACTGATTACAGTTATTATTTAGATCTTGATTAATTATCAGTTTATAGTAAACAGATGTTAGGTCAATCGCAGAGTGAAAAATCATAAGTTCAGAGAAAATCGGGAATGAACAACCTGCCCATGGTCACTACGCAGTTTCTGTGGTCGCATTGGAACCTGCTACCCTCCGGTTGTGTGGTGAGAATACTACCGCTACTACTCCACTGCACCCCTGATTACTTATGAATATGGCAGAAACATTTACCGTCATCAGTTCTGTTAACACTGGACTGGCTAAACTGTTTCATGGTTTTACTATTGATAAAGTACATTCGTAATCGAATGACTAATTTTGGTTGGTTTTGATCGTTCTTTTGTTATTGTCTAAAGGCTTGGAAACGATGGTGTACTCAGATATTGTCTGCACTTAGGTCGGTTTTCAGTGCTACTTGTTTCTCGGTATTTTTAGGCAGAGTAGTCAATTTTTTTCAGTGTTTTTGGATCTGTGGGGCTAGTGAGATTTGGGGATTCCCTAGTTTAATGTTAAAGTTATGGTCATTCGTTCATTTTATTGTGTTTTTTCATTACCTGTTTCAGTTTGCTGTAGCAAAAGTTTTGCTTTCTATCTTGTTTTCACCAATTTTGTGCATTGATGCAAAAAATAGTATTTCAGACAAAATGGAGGCTAAACACATGAAACCCAAATAACTAGCCTTTGTCTGCAGAGCCGTAGATATTCCTACTATTAAATATATTGAGTTTAATTCTTGATTTGATATTCGACTATTGCAGGACAAAAATTATCCTAATAACTTTTGCGTTTCATTGATTTTGTACAAGGCTTGGGTGACTGTTCACTGCATATTGTGTAGCTTTTGCAGAGCATTTATAATGTTGTTTCGGTGATTTTCTTGTAGCTACTTGCACTGTTGTGACCCACCTATTATCCACGGTAACCTCACCACGGATACCATCTTCATTCAGCATAATGGTCTAATCAAAATCGGGTCAGGTCAGTCATATTACTTTATTTATTAGGTCGTGGTGTCATTTGTGTGGATTGGTCTATCGTTCCTCTTCAGAATTTGTCATTACTCAGGTCAGGTCTTCGTCCTCCAGCTGTGTCCAGCTATCGACTTCTCCATTACATCTCTCCAAAGTTCTCTGCTATTTCTTCCAAAGTCATTCGGTGTCTTCCGTCAGTTTTTCCATTGAGGTTCATCCCTGCCATGTGCAGATCCTCTTCCAATCCGTCCACCCATTGTCGTTTTGGTCTTCCTTTAGATCTTCTTCCCTCTGGTTTGTAGTTGAAAATTCGTTTTGGGTTTCTTATTTCTTCCATTCTGAGTACGTGTCCAGTCCATTTCGTTTTTCTCTTTCTGATGACTTCCTTGTTGCTTATTACTGCTGTGTTTATATTGTGATTAGGAGTGAGTAGTGATTGTTGTTGGACATAATTGTCTTTTGCAGTTGCACCTGATGCTATCTATAATCACGTCAAGACGTACAGGGAGGAAGTCAAGAACATACATTATGCTGCACCCGAGTACGCAGGTGAGTTGATTCTTTTACTTTGTGGCTTTCATGAATTTTTATTTTCCCACTCACTCACTCACTCACTCACCCTCTCTCTCTCTCTCTCCCTCTGTCTGTCTTATCTAAATGTCGCCACAGATGTCATTTCTGTGAAATCGGTGTGCTATCTATATATATTTATCTTTTATCTTTACGTTTATATTTTTAGGCAGCTGTGCCGTTACGACCGCTGTGGACGTCTACTCGTTTGGCATATGCGCTCTGGAGGTAATTTCCTGAAATAATACTAAGCCTTGTCATGACCTGACCTGACCTGACCTTGTCATGGATGCATTCTAATACAAAGCCAGAAGTTCAGCTGTGAAACTTTAAATTCAGCATTCTGCTGTGTGATAGAGCAGAAGATGGCTGCCTGTTTGGATTTCTTGTTGACAAAACTCCAACTTTTGTGTTATCTTTGCTCAATAATTATGATGATGATGATGATGATGATGATGATGATGATGATGATGATGATAATAATAATAATTATTATTATTATTATTATTATTATTATTATTATTTCTTGACAGATGGCTGCAATGGAGCTGCCTGCAAATGGTGATGCTGCCCACAGCATGGCAGACGATGTCATCGCTAAAGCTTTGGATTCGATCGAAGATGGTCTGCAGAAGGTTCGAGATTGCTTTTTTCCATGCAACTGTTTTCTTTTTAGTAACAAATTAGCACAATTAGTTCATGGCCACTTTCACAGTGGACGAGTTTTTAAATCTTTTTTTGAGATAATAGGATTTTTCTATTGTTGGGCAGATCAGTATTTTGCAGAATTTGCAGGCTGTGAATTCATTTGCATGTTGGTGCACTGGAGTATTTTGATCGTAATTGTTGTAATGTGTGTGAGTAATGTGTGTGATGGTTAAAGCAAAATGTCTGTTGATTTCTGACAGGATTTTATAACGAAATGTCTGGAGAAAGACCCGACCAGACGCCCCACGGCACGAGAACTTCTTTTTCATTGTGTTCTTTTTGAAGTTCATTCGTTGAAACTACTGGCCGCCCATAGATACATCAAATCTACAAGTATGAGTTCTTTTGCACAGTTCTTTCCAGAGATTATGAATATTTATTGAAGAATGTAGATGGGATATCCTGTGTTCTGCCGTGGATGTCGTTCTGCATAAAGTCGGACGAGATGCTGTTTCGGATTTGTGTTCAGGTCCTATGCAGTCTATATTTGATGCATGTTTTGTTAGTCTTCACGTAGCATCGACTCTACGTAGTGTCACGTGAGTGGATGGCATAGCTGTGCGAAATGGTTGCATTTATTGTTGACGCCTGGTTATATTCTTGGGGTTCGTTCTTTGTTGAGGTCCATGTTCTGTTTTGTAGAAGTCTTGGTGGTGGTGATGTTGTTACTTAAATTTTACTCATCCTTTTTAGGCAAGGTTCTGCCTATAGCGGTCTTCGGTTTTGAACTCACAGACATTGCACCTGGTGCTGGAAGATTGCAGAGAATTTTTCATGGCATGGAAAGTAAAATTTTTAAATTTCACCAGTGTTTTTTTCATTACGTTTTCTTTACACGTTTTTGTTTTGCATTTCAGAGGGAACGGCGGATGATATATCATTGCTTACGAACTTTGACGTTACCAAGGTCCTTGCAGAAATCCCCGCTCGCAACGGTCATCCCAGTCTTCCATTTAGGTAGTTCTTTGGTATTTGTGAAAAAGTCCTTACTGTCTGTTTGAGTATTCTGATATCTCAATTAGATTTACAAAGTCATTACAAAGTTATTGTAAGTAACTTGTTAATTACAGTAACTTTGTAATGTGTAGTGTGTAAAATTACACATTACAAAGTTATTTGTAACTTTGTAATGTGTTCACGCAGTTCATTTGAATGAGTTCCCACATTAATGAGTATGTTAATAATAATAATAATAATAATAATAATAATAATAACAATAATAATAATAGTTTAATGAAGGTATAATCTTGCATAATGCTGTACTATATGGTGGCAATTTTAAGAAAATTTAATTATTGACACATATCTACTGTATTTTATTGCTTTCTAAGTTTTAAATCAAGTAGTTATTTATAAATAAATTTGCTGCTTATTTGGTTTTTATTTCTAGTGTTCCACAGTCAAATATTCTGGAGCTGGAAAAGTTTCTGGAAGATGTTAGGTAAACAATGGTGTTGCTTCCAGTTTCTATGTTCAGCATTTTTCATTGTTCTGTCTTTTCAATCTTTCAACTTTATGCAGTGCAGTGAAATGAAGTCTCTAGGAAGAGAATTTTGTCAAAAGAGTGCATCTCACTTAATTTTCTCAACTCAGTTCAAAACTTGTGGAATTTTCTAAAGTTCTTTATAATTATGCATCCCAGTTAGAACACTTCTATTGTACATTTTCAGTTGAATCATTCATTTATGGGCCTGTAATTTTCTAAAGCAGTGCACTGGTCACATTTTATATTGCTCGTGTATATCACGTTGTTACATGGCCTGTTATTTCTTGTTAACATTGGATGTTATTGGCCGATCTATATGTTTTGACGTAGGAATGGTGTATACCCATTGACTGCGTTCGGTTCCACGAAACGAGTTGCCCAGCCGCGGGTCGTGACCCCGGAGCAGGTGGAGGCCGTCAAGAACGAGGCGAAGGAACCGGCGGAAGTGGAAAACCGACGCATCATTCGACAGTCTTGTCAGCTGAACAAATTGGCCGACAGCCAATCATTTCAGGTTCGCCCAATTTTCTTCGATTTCTAGTCCTTATTTTGGTTTAGTTATTGGCAAAGAAATTGTTTTGAAATTGTGTTGATTAATATAAAGGTTACTGGGCAATTTTAAACTGGTTCACAAGTACTACGACAGATATGGTTTGGGCGTTGTTAACGGTGGTCGTATAGTTTGGCGGTGTGATTGGTGTTTGTGTGTGCTTCAGTGTCAGGCTGGTTTTTTCAGATGACGCTTTTGCTGCGCATGGACGATCAGATGAATCGTCAGTTGACGTGCGAATTCTCCGGCGAAGACACTCCGAAGTCTCTGGCCGAAGAACTCGTTGGGTTTGGTTTCATAAACGAGGTAAATGGCAGCGGGCTTTGCGTCGAGGCTTCAAATTCACTATACATGCTACTGCTGCCGCCTGGTGATGCATTTGTGATTCTCTTCTTAAATATTAAATATAACAACCAACTCATTTAGTAGTTAATACTTAGTAGCTTCAGTGAGCCGACGATATTTGCCTGTCTCTCAACAGGACGACTGCAGCCAAATAGTCGGACTTATCAAGGATCACATGTCACTGGCAGAGAAGCAGTTGCCAGTCGTATGTCACGAGTGACGAGTTCGGACGACACGAGCGTCGACGCGAATTCTTTCCGACGGTGGTCGTTGCGCTCCTTGGAGTCGCAGCCGTGCAGAAAATTTTTGCTTGGGAACGATCGTCTTGTGTAGAACTACCTTGAGGCGCTGCTCTGTAGGTCTAGGCATTGCTTGTGCTTTTGTGGACGAAACATTCCGGGCGAAGGAAAACTGGCAGCACCGAAAATGTCCGGTCTCCTCCTTCGTGTCACCTTCAGAAATGTTTCTTATAATACTGTGTCCAAAGGGAGAAGTCCCGATAACCACAGTGATAATAGCGATGATATTTAGGTCTACAATGATTGAGAGACAATTTAGAGTAAATGTTGTCTTCAGGGCAAGATTGGAATTATAATAATCTGCCATGTACTGTGCTCTTGCAACACTCTTAACTGTAGTGCTATATAAACTATCAGCATAATAATGTGATTGGCTCATCATGAAATTTGGCTTGGCTTAACATTTGATACAATCAGTGGCATAGCCAAGGGGGGATTTGAGGGGGGAGTTAAAAACCCCCCCTTGGGCGCCAAAGAAGCATTTTTAAAATGTGTTTCCATGCATTTTTAATTTTTTGACGCGGTTTTGAGGCTCAAAACCTCCCCTTTGGGCTGCTGACCAAAATTTTTAAAGTGCCATAGGCATGATGATCACTTTTTGCCTGTCATCATCTGAAAGGAAAAATTTTATGAGAAAAGACAGGATAAAAACACAGGATGACCTTTTTTGCTTGTTAGGATTTTCGAAAGTTGGTTACGGTCACAAATTAAAACCAACCCGCCCCCTTCTGGAAATCCTGGCTATGCCACTGGATACAATAATTGGACATCCTGTAATTGGAATTCTTTATTTGATTTTTATTGCTTGGATTATATTCCATAGAGTTGGAGAATAAATGTGATGGGAGATTTGTGTTTTCAGTACAGTGTTTGGAGGTGGTTACAGTGGCGGCTCTAGGATTTGGCAAGTGGGGGGGCACTGGGGTGGCAACTTCTAATCATTGGGGACCAACCATTTGTTGTTTAATGTATGTAGCATTAAGTATAGGGTCCCAACTGGGTGGGGGGGCAGGCACTCAATAGGGGGCACGGGCCCCCTGCCCCCCGGTGGAGCCGCCACTGGGTGGTTAGGTAAACAGGTTTGGAGATTTAAAAAAAGCTATGAAGTATAATGAACAACAAATAATACACATTTGTTATCTTTTAAGAATATGTAATTTTTAATAATAATATGCGATTTAAAGGGGCTTAGGAGGCAATGTAAGCCTGTGTGAAAACCATTGTACAGTAGTAACTCTCCATATTCAATAACCTAGTTTTCCGAGATAGCCTTTGAATCCGTTTACTGTTTCAACTGTCACTCCCACCTCGTCCAAACTGTTCCATTTGTCCACAACCATTGCACTAAGAGATCTTACTTACTTAAAGTTCTGCGCTTTGGGTCTAATGGTGAAGCAGCCGGACACACCAAAGAGGGAAGGGCCACAACAGAGGCGTAAACAGACACTTGTTTACGTGGGCGAGGAGGGTGACCAAAGAGACAGCAAGGAATGTAGCAAACCGGTGGTTGTGCTACTGGGTGATTCGAACGCGAGGAATGTAGGAAAGAATTTAGTTTTACAGACTAAAAACCAGTACATGGCCATCTCGCGTTCTGGCGCGAGAATTGAAGATATGGGGGAGTTACTGGAAGAAGAAGCTGGAAGAGAAGCAGAGATATGTGTAGTGGAGCTGGGGACGAACAATCTGCTGCAGGATGAAAAAGCAGACATAATTGACAAATTCAGGATAATGATTAGCGAATTGAAACAGCGGAAGAAGCACCTGGTGATCACAGGAATCATGGCTAGAAGAGACCTGTCTAGAAGCAACGAGAGCAAGAGACTGGAGGTCAATGCCATGCTGATGGGAATATGCAGGAAAGAAGGAGTTGATTTCGTGGACGTGGAATTCAACGCACAGAGATCAGGATACCTTGCCAGGGATGGGCTTCATCTTAATTGGATGGGAGCAGACATGGTGGCAAGGAGGATATTCCACACAGTGAAGTCTGCTTGCCTGTGTAGGCATTTAAACTGAGGGCAAAGGCAGTTAGAACAGATAGTAGCAGTGATAGTCCTAGTAGAAGTAGTGGAGACTTTAGTAGTAGTAAATGCTTAGGTAGGTTAGATAGTAACAGACGTAGCTGTAGTAGCAAACATTCTACTGGGGAAGGGCAATTGAAGAATAGGGGTATCTCTAACTGTCTTGGAAATATAACAATAAATAGCACTGACATCAGGAAGAAAAGTAGGGCTTTGAAAGGGAAGAAACTTAAGTGTTTTTATACAAATGCCAGAAGTATCATAAGCGCAAGTAAAAAAGCCGAGTTGGAAATGTGCATCAGTTCAATCAGACCAGATATTATAGGTATTACAGAGACCTGGGCCAGACAGGAAATAGACGATGGAGAGCAGAGGCGGCGGAAGACAATAAAAAGTACCCCGGCCCGTTTACTATATAACGGCAGCGGTCGTTGAGGGTCGAGGTGCCTAACTAACTTACAGTAGATAGCCAAAATGCATTTTCAATTGTGATTTATAACAAAAGAAACGTTTTAAGAAGGTTTTTATCGTGCGAAGTTTCTTTGCAACTAACTTTGTCGGATATACAGATAGGCCTATATCAGTAGGTTGATTTGCATTTAGAATTAATACAAAGTGTCTCAGATCTTCAATTGAACCATTTATGTTATTAGGCGATAACGACGTAACCTGTGAGTAATACAGGCAAAACTATGGATTAGGCTACAAATAAGTGAAACAAAAACAAGGGTGATGGAAACAACGAAAGGGAATACAAAAAACGTGAATATTACAATGAATGGACAAAAACATGGAAAGAGTCAGGCCATTCAGATGTGTTGAAGGTGTGATTGAAAGCACAGGCAGTCAGCAAGAAGATATAAAATCAAGAATAAGGCTCCATACAATAGGATTGGGAAGGATGAAAACTATGGCGAAAAACAACTCGGGGGAGTCCCATAAATCTTGGGGGTGACCATGTCTAGTGTTGAGATTTATAGGCCTACGATTATAGTTTTTCGTAGCATAGTCCTAGTCCTACACTCATCACTATGGAATAATTTGCGCAGATGTTGTATCTGAAGTACTTACAGTTTGTTAAGGGTCTTCGACATTCAGTTTACGACGTTTAACAACAAACTTGTCCATTGTGTCGATGGCGAAGCGCTGTTGTTTGTTGAACGATTGAATCAATCCCTGAAGTCGTTAGATTGCTTTCCGCAATTTATGCAAACACGGTGAAGCTCTAACTGGTCACTTTCGATCGGGACCCAAATCCGACTACCATCTCTCGGTGAAACACTCTAACGCCCTCTACTGCTTCCTGGTGCCTCTGCTGCCCTTCGCCTTTTCGCCCACCGTCTCCCCACTTGGTTCGTCAAAGGGCCTTCCGCCGTCTTTTAATCTAATGTTAACTTATAGACGTACGTTACTGCTGCGTTTGACACCTCGGGTTAAAGGTGTATATGACCCCTGCCTGATCTTATCTGATCTTTCTACTATGAAGCCTTATTGGGCAGTGCATTCCTCCTCCCGCGACAGCAGCTGTGTAATCTAATAAGATTATGACTGCCGTGTTTGACGCCTTCTGGTTAAATGAGAATATGACATGCCTATCTGATCTTATCTGATCTTGCAACTTTAAAGCCCTATTCGGCAGAGCATTCGCCCTCCAGCGACAGCGGCTTTTTTCGAAATTCGAAGTGAGAATTTAACCAAACAATTTAAAGAATCGCAATTATTCAGTTCTTACTTCCTAAAAAGTACCCCGGCCCGACCTATGGCGGGCCGGGGTACCTTCAAAAGTACCCCGGCCTGGGCCGACGGGGCCGATAGGAGTGCGCCGCCTATGATGGAGAGCTAGGTTTGAATGGGTATGTAATGTTTAGAAAGGACAGGGAAAACCTAAGTGCCAGAGGTCATGGAGCTGGGGGAGTAATACTGTATGTCAAAGAGGAACTGAATGCAATGGAAAGAAGGGATATTCAAGATGACAATTTTAGGGAAAATATTTGGTGTGAAATCAGATGCAAAAAAGAAAAAATACTATTAGGCGTATGCTATCGGGTCCCAGATGCAAAGGAGGAAATAGATATTGGATTGTTTAGGATTTTAGATATAGTAGCCAAGGAAAATGTACTAATAATGGGTGACTTCAACTATCATATTAACTGGGAAAGCATGGAGGCAGACAGGAACCAGGACAAGAGATTTCTTAAGTGCATGGATGACAATTTCCTCACACAACATGTCACTGAACCAACGAGAGGAGGTAACACACTGGACTTAATAATTACTTCAGATGATCAGTTAGTGAAGAATATGATGGTTGGACAAAACTTAGGCACAAGTGACCACCATACAGTGACATTTGATGTAATTTTAGCCGGGATATGACTTTCCTTAACTTCATGGGTATGTGTTTGTCAAGAATGCTAACGAGAGTTGTTTGTAATTGCACGGCCAGGTCTGCTGCAGAAAGTGCTGGTGCTGTGAATAAGATAGATGATCTTAATTCATTTTTGAAGCACTCGAGATCAAGTTTGTGCCAAGGCCTAGAAGTAATATAAGAGAATGATGAAGGAAAAGTGTGATTAAGAGTCAGTTCAACAATGATTGCAAGGTGATCTGACAGATATGTTTCCATTGTTTTTGTTGATTCTAGAAGCAGACAGTCTGACCGAGTAATACATACGTCAAGCGTATGACCCTTGTCATGAGTCGGTGAGTTGATATGCTGCCTGAGGTCAAAAGTGGCTAGGAGCTCAGAGAATGCTACAGAGGTGGCATCTTTTTCATCAAGGTGTATGTTGAAATCACCCGTGATAATAATATCCGCGGGGGAAGAGATAATGAACTCCATGAGTGATTGGAATTCCGAGAAGAATCCTGAAATCGAGAGAGCTGGCGGCCGATAGATATTTATCATCTTGATACATTTATTCCCAATGGTTAATGACGCAGCGATCATTTCAAAAAAATTTGGTTTGGGCATAGGTAATTCGATCCTCTTAAAGGCCATATGAGAGCGATAAATAAAAGCAACTCCTCCTCCTTTTTTGGACAGACGCGGTTCACCAAGAAACGAATATCCAGGCGGAGGAATATCACGAAGAAAGGCTTCGGTATCGTCTGGTTTGAGCCAGGTCTCGTTCAGTGCCAGGATGTCCAAGGAATTATCAATTACAAGATTCTGTAAGGAAGCAGATTTTCCACGGACCGAAGCGATGTTCAAGTGGCAGAATTTAATCAGTCTTCGAGGCATAGAAGCACGCGGGCCGGGATTAACTTCTATATCACCTGCGAGAAGAAGAAAGATAGCGGCGGCAACTGAGACTCCCCTCTGCTTCGAATGAAACTTAATAGACTTAGTCCTAACGGAAGAAGAGTCACGGGCCCAGTTTTGAAAATGAATCATGTAGATTGGCACAGAAAGGCTGCTTGAATTATTGGAAATCGCAGTAGAAAGACCGCCTGTGAACACGCAATAAGCACGATTCAGACAAAGGATCGAGAAGGCGAACACGAGGCCGCATGTAACGTTCCGCATGTTGATGCCAGATCACGCAGAGAGAACATAAGATTACGACAAAAGCTTCGACGATGATCCACACAAACAGTCTTAATTCGAATGTCGAGTATTTTTAGTCAATAGAACCGAACGAACAGAATATTATTATTATTTTCCGAATGAGATTAATTTAGAAAATAACGATCCGCCATGACCGGAAACGGAAAAACTCAACCCAACCCAAAGCGTGGTATAACTCTGAGATCCGCGAAGCCAAGCGGAAACGGAGCCAGCTTGAGAGATGTTGGCGCTGTTCTAGACTTCCAGGAGACAAAATCCGCTTCAAAGCTCAATGCAAAGTAACCCGGAAACTGGTCTCTCAAGCTAAATCAGATTACTTCACAAAATTAATTGCTGAAAATTCATCAAATCCAAGAACACTATGGAAATCTTTAAATCAGGTTCTGCATAGAAACACATCGACTGGTTTACCTAGTAATGTAGAATCATCATCTCTTGCAGCAGCATTCCTTGATTTTTTTGGAGATAAAATTGCCAGAGTGACGAAGTCTTTCTCTGATTCTGGACCTGACGATCTATCCTTACCCGACCACCATGTGCCTACTCTGGACACTTTTGCTCCCGCAACCATTGATGAAGTTCGGTCGGTTATTTTTGCTTCATCAAATAAACAGTGTCTTTTGGATGCAGTTCCTACTTCTCTCTTGAAACAATGCTTTGATGTACTTGGACATTTACTCACCTCCTTAGTAAACCTATCTTTGTCAGAAGGACTTTCCTCCATCATTTGCACAGGCTATTGTTAAGCCGCTTCTTAAGAAAGCATCTCTCGATGTGGAGAACTTAAACAATTACAGGCCAATTTCTAATCTACATTTCATATCGAAACTTCTTGAACGTATAGTTGCACGAAGGTTGGAGAACCATCTCTCGTTAAGCTCTCTTTATACACCTCTTCAATCGGCATATCGTAAGCTTCATTCCACAGAAACAGCTCTTCTTACTGTTCAGAATAGCATCATAACCGCTATGGATCAGGGTAAAGTCACTGCTCTTGTCCTCCTGGATCTCACCGCTGCATTTGACACGGTGAACCACTCGATACTCATTCACCGGCTCGAAAAATGGTTTGGCATTACCGGTGCTGCACTAAATTGGTTCAAGTCTTATCTTCAAAATCGTATGCAATCTGTGTGTGTCAAGAACTGCATGTCAGAATCTAGAAAGCTTGATTGCGGTGTCCCACAAGGCTCTGTTTTAGGACCTCTTCTTTTTACACTCTACACTGCCCCTCTCAGTCACCTTCTCAACATGCAAAATGCTGCTTATCATTTGTACGCAGACGATACCCAAATTTTCCTGAGTTTTGACCAACCATCTACCTTACCATCCCTGGAACGTCTGTCAAGCATTCTGGATTCTGTGCACACTTGGATGAATAAAAACAAACTCCTCCTAAATCCAGGAAAAACCCAATTTCTACTGATAGGAACACCACCTCAGCTTAAGAAGATTGACTTATCATCAACATGTCTTTCCTTTGGCACTTCACCGATTCATCCCTCTCAGTCTGCTCGAAATCTTGGAGTTATTTTTGATAATCACCTCTCATTCTCAGAACACATTACCTTCGTCTGCCGTTCTGCTCACTATAACATACGAGATGTAAGGAGGATTAGACACCTCATCCCTTCCTCTGCACTTATTCCTCTGGCCAACGCTTTGGTATCGAGTCGTCTCGACTACTGCAATTCACTGTATACTGGTATTTCAAAATCCGACTTAAACCGCCTGCAAAGGATTCAAAATTCATTAGCCAGGGCTATCACTGGAACTGCCAAATATGAGCACATCACACCGATCCTAAAATCACTTCATTGGCTACCTGTCAAACAAAGAATTGAATTCAAGATAAGTCTCATTGTGCATAAGACGCTCCACACAAATCAGCCAATGTATCTCCGATCGTTACTGACTGCTCAAGACAACCAGCACTCAACGAGGTCATCTGATGCTACTACTCTTTACATACCCTATAGCAGGACTACTACTGGAAAACGTGCCTTTTCTGTCGCCGGACCCAGACTTTGGAATTCTCTGCCGGTACAGGTCCGCCAAACTGATTGTCTTACTACCTTCAGGTCTAGACTTAAAACACATCTATTCCTGACTGCATATCCGCCTTAACCTGGAATCTGGAAGTACGGACTGACCTTTGGATTACAACCTCGATTCACCACGGACAACGATTCACGACTACGATTATTCACTGAAGCGACCATCGACTGGTGCAGATGTACTACTACAATGGCGCTAAAGAAGTCTACTACTACTACTACTACTACTACTTTTAGCAGAAGACATCGAGAGCACACACAGCCAAAAAAAAACAAAAACTATTTCCGGGGAAACTACGATCTGGCTAGGAAGATGATCGAAGATTTGGACATAGGAAGCATGATAAAGGATAAAAATGCAGAAGAAAGCTGGGAAATATTTAAAAATTGCATGTCAAGGGTTATGGATTCAACAATACCAAAACAGCGGACACTTAACAAAAAACTTCCATGGGTTACAAGAGAGGTACAGAAGAAGAGAAGGGCCAAAAACAAAGCGTGGAAGAAATTGAGAAAGCACCGACTAAAAATGCAAAGCAATGAAGGTTTGGAACAGGTGAGATTAAAACAGTTACAGTCCAGTTACGTGCAAAAGAGGAACAAATCAACAGCTACAAATAAAGCGGCTATTGCAGAGTATGAGAACAAATTAGCAAAAGACATCAAACGGAACAGCAAGAGTTTTTATGGATATGCAAGAAGTAAGATGAAGCGAAAAGACAAAGTGGGACCATTAGTAGCTGATTCTGGAGAAACAGTGACGGATGACATGGAAACAGCAACAATTCTGAACGATTACTTTGGATCAGTGTTCACTAAGGAAAATACAACCAACATACCAAAGCCCATTAATTTATTTTGTGGAAAAGAGGACGAAGTATTATCAGATATAAATTGCAATAAAGAGTGTGTCCTGGAAATTCTGAGTCAAATGAAAACTGACAAAAGCCCTGGAATAGACAATATACATCCAAAATTTCTGTATGAGGTAAGACATGAGGTTAGTGAGGTAATAGCCACAATGTTCAATATGTCACTTGAATCGGGAATAGTCCCTAGGGACTGGAGGGATGCAGTAGTCACTCCTATATTCAAAAAGGGTAACCGTGGGGAGCCTGGAAATTATAGACCAGTGAGCCTGACCTGTATAATAGGCAAAGTTCTGGAAAAAATAATAAAAGCAAATATATTGGACCATCTTATGAGACACAAGATTTTAAAGGATAGCCAGCATGGGTTTATTAATGGATGTAAACAGATTTTAAACTCGCAATACGTGCAGAGAACTTGAGCTGTTTAATGCGACCTTCTAGAAAAAGGCCCAAAATAGATAGATATGCTACGGTAGTACGTTTTACATGTAAAGCAAGTCAGGGTTTAAGCTAGGCCGTTTCCGGAGGGAAAATTGACCCGATTCAACGGCTCCCGGACCGCTTCCACCCGCCGTGCGATTACTATCGTAGCTCGCCGTTATTTCCCTCCCCCGCGTTAGAACGGTCTTATCCGCCCACCCCACGGGGGGCAATAAGGTGGCATGAGCCCCAGCGGGCCCCGCGCACCCATCGGTACCGAATCTTCCGTCCCGAATCTTCCGTCCCGAATCTTCCGGTACCGAATCTTCCGGTCACCACTCCTGTGTAAGATTAACTCCCTGAAGTATATCACCCCAAAAATAAAGGTGGCACAGAAACGTGAAATCACAAACCGCAGAAAAAGTACCTTGTGCTGCACTTCTTGTGTCCAATTTCAATTTCTCAGTTTGGTGTCACCCCTCTGAGTGGTGTCACCCGGTGCGGCCCGCACCCCCCGCACCCACCTAGCGACGCCACTGACGGTTCGTACTTGGATGGGTGACCATCCCGGGATCTAGCCGTGGTGCCGGCGGTCAACCAAGCCGTCCATCGCTTAGGCGTCGATAAATTGGTAGCAGCGTTAAGCTGCGAAGGGTAAAACATGGGGCTAGAGAAAGTAATGGCAACCTACTCTAGATTAATGGCGCAAACCACCTGCGTTGCTGCTTGCCTAGTAACCGGAGATCAGCACCGGCCCCAACGCTCGAAAATCGAGTACGGGCAGCGGCTTCTATCCCCCTTGCAGCTGGGCTCAATTCCCCCCCAAATTACAAATGCCCCCAAAAATTACAAATCCCCCTGTTAAATTGCTCCCTTGTAGACTTAGTATTATATTCAGCTTCTCATCCTTTGTGTTAGGCATAGCTATCACTGATTACGTCACGGTCAGTGTTACTTTGAATCAATATCAGTCTCGGTTCAGTTCAGATTAGTAGCAAAATATCCCCCCCCCTTCATTTTTTTCCGGACGCACGCTGCGCCCGCCTTAAATAGGGATAGAAGCCCCTGAGTACGGGACTACCTTTACCTTAGTATTAATAAGAATTTTTGCATTTGGCTCGCGAGTCGCGAGAACATGGAAGACATGTCATTTGGCTCGCCGCCCGAAAAGTCTTGACACCCCTAAACTAGACTATTCTAACCGATAGTATCTAAGGGCCATCTAGTTGGATATAACTTTATCAACAGTCCCTGTGCTAGACGTAGGCATTGATTGTGAAATCTTTCAAATTCAAACCGAATCAGTGAATGCTGTTTAATAACTATGGTTAACCTCAACGATTTAGATGGAACTTAGGATCTTATTGAAGCGTTGTGCTTGACAATTGAAATTGTTGCCCATGAAACTCCTACGCTGTGATCGCGTTGAGTCTTTAGATACAATCTCATGCATACAAGCGCCTTTTATAAGAAATCCTTCCGAGTCACACAATACTGATTTTCACATGTGCTTCTGATGTGTTTGCGCTTAGTCGAGAGAAGATAACTTGTGTAGGCCCTATACACTATACAGTACAGTTACAAAGAATTACAGAATACAGAGAATAGGCCTATCCCATGGGTACATACTTTAGTAGATATCTGGATTCTGGAAAGATGATTAGGCATAGGCCCTATATCAGGTTTAGAGTTTGTTAACATAGGTATAACTATAATTAGGCCTATACGGCATTCCGCCGCCTATCTCTATCTATACAAATTTTACATGGAATTTTAAATGCAATTCACTTAATTCGTGACCCATCTCGTCAAAGAGTGAAAGTACTCAAGAGATTTTACGTTCACGCGGGTTAAAGCGTTTACCAACATAGTTATGTTATTTCAGTCTACTGTAGATATTCGAATACAAGAAGGCAATGGTTAGATGGGTATACGAGTCCAGTGGTCAAGCGTCCTATGGTCAATCGTCCTGTGGTCAGACATAGTCCTAGAACCCGCCAGATGATGATGTAGCGTCAAATGCAGAAGATGGCGAAACAAACAATCGTAGTCCTATGATAACTGTCACTTTGTCCTTCCCGCAAAATCGCCGTTATAATTTGAGGCACATAAAAAATTATAATCATCATATAGAGTGTAAATTTAAATTTAAAATTATAATTATGCTGTTGTGAACGTCCCAACTACATCATTCACTGGCCAGAGTGGCTTCAGAAATATGCCAAAGAGTCTCAGCCCGGACAGCAAAATGATTGACTTTATCGATTTGTTTCTTGACAACGAAATAATCCAGAAAATGGTTGATGCTACTAATCTGAGAGCATCCCAAACGAAAAGTAGTAAACCAGGTGATTACTATGGAAATCGATGGTCTGATGTGACGGCTGCAGAGATGCGTGCGTTCATTGGCGTGCGTCTGTCGATGGGACATTTGGTCATCAAACCACGATACAGCGACTACTTTGCCACCTCAAGTAGACTGCTCCAGGTTACAAATCGCACCCTGAAAATTGATAATCCTAGAAATAACCCTGCTCAAATTTTTGTGGCTCAGGATCAGTTTGAACAGATTCAGAATTGACTGCCAAGGGTTGGTGGTGGTGGTGGATGTTGGTGGATTCAGAGTAACCCTGTCTACCCGTAAAGCCACAAAACCGGCTTTCGCTAGCGTTACATAAACCAGAGAAACCCTTTTCAAGTTATCCATTGCTTCTGGAGGACATAGACCATTCATTGTTCGCTGAAGGTTGGATGTGTCAATAATAAAGGCACGCCATCCAAAGGGGCCAGACCTTCCACTTTCATACCATACCACGCTCGCTAGAGAACAGGGTTTTTAGGGTTTTTAGGTTTTTAGGGTTTTTATGGTTTTTAGTTTTTTTGGATTTTTAGGGTTTTATGGGTTTTTAGGGTTATTAGGGTTTGTATATTTTTTGTTTTTAAGGTTTTTAGGGTTTTTAGGGTTTTTATTTTTTTTTGGTTTTTAATGTTTTTAGGGTTTTTAGGGTTTTTAAGATTTTTCGGGTTTTTAGGGTTTTTTGGGTTTTTTGGTTTTTAGCGTTTTTTGGTTTTTAGGGTTTTTAAGGTTTTTAGGGTTTTTAAGGTTTTTATGGTTTTTATGGTTTTTAGGGTTTTGGGTTTTTTTAGGGTTTTTAAGGTTTTTAGGATTTTTAGGGTTTTTAAGGTTTTTAGACCTTTTAGGGTTTTTAGGGCTTTTAGGGTTTTTTGGTTTTTAGGGTTTTTAGAGATTTTAGGGTTTTTGGTTTTTAGGGTTTTTAGGGTTTATAAGGTTTTTAGGGTTTTTAAGGTTTTTAGGGTTCTTAGGGTTTTTAGGTTTTTTCGGATATTTAGGGTTTTTTGGTTTTTAGGATTTTTTGGTTTTTAGGGTTTTTAGGGTTTTTAAGGTTTTTAGGGTTTTTAGGGATTTTGGGGTTTTTAAGGTTTTTAGGGTTTTTAGGGTTTTTTCTGTTTTTTTCTGGTTTTTAATCTGTTTGGGCTACAGTAAGCTATAGATATGCAAAAATTCAGAAGAGTGATGAACCAAATTAAAACCACATATTCTTGTGTCCCCATCTTTGCTGTGTCAAACCGTATTAGAATTGTCATCATATTCAGTCTCAATTTTGTTCTAGAAGAAGAAGAAGAAGAAGAAGAAGAAGAAGAAGAGCCGTTTGAAATGACACTATACAAAGTCTTTCAGAAATCTATTCACTGTCAAATGGCTAAAAAATCAATCGAGAGATAAGATGACGTTTAAGAGAACTGGTTTCGTTTATTACAGGTTTAATAGACCACAGAAATATTATAGAATTGACACGCTGTTTGTGCCACAGTAGCTATAGATATGCAAAAATTCAGAAGAGTGACTCTCTCTCCCTCTCTCTCTCTCTCTCTCTCTCTCTCTCTCTCTCTATATATATATATATATATATATATATACACATATTTAAATATAAATATAAATATAAATTTATATTTATATTTAAGAGCTATAGGCCTATCTATTTCTCCCGCTCTGTCTGTCTGTCTGTCTGTCTGTTTGGGCTACAGTAGGCTATAGATATGCAAAAATTTAGAAGAGTGATGAACCAAATTAAAACCACATATTCTTGTGTCCCCATCTTTGCTGTGTCAAACCGTATTAGAATTGACATCATATTCAGTCTCAATTTTGTTCTAGAAGAAGAAGAAGAAGAAGAAGAAGAAGAAGAGCCGTTTGAAATGACACTATACAAAGTCTTTCAGAAATCTATTCTCTGTCAAATGGCTAAAAAATCAATCGAGAGATAAGATGACGTTTAAGAGAACTTGTTTCGTTTATTACAGGTTTAATAGACCACAGAAATATTATAGAATTGACACGCTGTTTGTGCCACAGTAGCTATAGATATGCAAAAATTCAGAAGAGTGACTCTCTCTCTCCTCTCTCTCTCTCTCTCTCTCTCTCTCTCTCTATATATATATATATATATATATATGTATACATTTAAATATAAATTTAAATTTTTATTTATATTTAAGAGCTATAGGCCTATATATTTCTCCCGCTCTGTCTGTCTGTCTGTTTGGGCTACAGTAGGCTATAGATATGCAAAAATTCAGAAGAGTGATGAACCAAATTAAAACCACATATTCTTGTGTCCCCATCTTTGCTGTGTCAAACCGTATTAGAATTGTCATCATATTCAGTCTCAATTTTGTTCTAGAAGAAGAAGAAGAAGAAGAAGAAGAAGAAGAAGAAGAAGAAGAAGAACAAGAAGAAGTGCCATTTGAAATGACACTATACAAAGTCTTTCAGAAATATATTCTATGTCAAATGTCTAAAAAATCAATCGAGAGATAAGATGATGCTTAAGAGAACTGGTTTCTATTATTACAGGTTTTATAGACCACAAAAATATTATAAAATTGATACCCTGTTTGAAATTGGACAATGCAAGGACTAGTGCTACAGTAGGATATAGATATGCAAAAATTCAGAAGAGTGATGAAACGATATAAAACCACATATTCTGGTGTGCCCATCTTTGCTGTGTCAAAACGTACTAGAATTGTCATCATATTCTGTCTCAATTTTTTTCTAGAGCTTTCGAAATGCCAAAATGCACGAAAAGTAATGAGCCATTTGAAATGACACTATACAAAGTCTTTCAGAAATCCATTCGCACATGTGATTGGTCAGACTAGATCACCTTACCTGTGATTTCAACCAATCATTTCTTTTGTTTTTTTTCATTTCAGAGTCAGGTTCGTTCTCTTCTTGAAGCTAAGTAGGGGAGGGTCGCCCAAGATGGGACAAAAATCAGATTTGTGTTGATATATTGGATCTATAATAGTTAACAATACAAATGTTTTCATATTATTATAGCTTCATCTTTAATACATAAATTCAATATGAAAATGAAAATATAACAGTCTTCGTTTTTGGGCAGGAACAACATTTTGACACCCTCCAAAGTGTCCCATCTTGTGCACATAGGCTCCCAAGTTGGGACAATACATTTTAACAACAAAATAGCTCATAACTTAAAAATTGTAGGATTATTCTGCACTGGGTTTATATAATATAACCTGTTGCTATTAAAAGCTATAAGAATTCTAAAGCCAGAAAAGTTTTCAATGAGAACTCCCAAAAAATTTGACAAAATATGCAGGTTAGTTTATTATTGTTTCATAGCATCATTTCCTGTAAAAATTAAGATCACATTAATTATTTGCATTAATTATTCAGCACTCTCTAATAACTTTGGCTCAAGTTGAGCTTAAAGTATTCCAGAGACTCATTATATAAAGGTAAACAGAAATTTCTCAGCATGAGAAAAATATTTGTCATTATTTAATATGTCGTCCGACACTGTTAATAAGCTCATATCAACATGGGTGATTATAGTTCTGCCACTTGTATATCTCCATATGACATAGGCAAATGCAGATTCTGTTCCTATACTCGAGTGATCACTGTAATGATAACTAGACTTAGTGTATTTCTATAAAGATTTAGCATTATCTACAAGCAGAAATAACAAGTGTCTATGTCTTCTGGGCCACAAGAATCATGGAACCACAACCGACATTTTGAGCACTGTGTCCACGAATCTAGAGGTGGTTCATTATACTTCTTACTACAAATGCAGCAAGGAGTATTATCATCACTATTAATCTGCTTCTTTGATTTTACATTACGCCTTTGAGAGGAAGGCTTTTTTGTTTCTTTTTCAGGTTTTACTTTTTTCTTTTCTCTCAATATTTTCTTGTGTGGTGTTGCAGTTAATACAGTTGCTGATTGAAATAGTCTTTTACGAGATGACCGATTCACTGATGGAGCTTGAGGCAAAGGGGCTATGTCATATGGAGATACATAGATGGCAGCACCATAACCACCCAAACTAATATCACTTTGTCCACAGACTAGTGGGCTGATATTCAGATCTACTGGGCTTTCATTTTGCTGTACAGTAGCAGTAAGACCGACATCGTCCTGATCTGAGACTGGATTGAGATTCTTTTCATGGACAGCATCGTGACACGATACATCAGGACTGGCATTCTGCCCTACAATCGCAGATGATGTGTCATCCGTTTGAACCCTGACACCTGGGCTAGTTTGAAGTACATCAGAAGAGCATGCTCCAGAAGTAGATTGCAGACCTATAGAAAATGCAGAGACCAAACAACATTTTCAAAATGTTCATTACAAGAGGCCATATTGTTTGAACATTTCAGGCTTCATTAAAAATGTGCTAGGTCCTACTTAACAGTGTTTATATACAGATGTCTCTTCTCATTCTCATTTGCACAAGAAACTCATACTACTAGTATATTAAAAATGACATATTATCTACAGATGCTTCTGTAATATTATTATTCAGCAGTGTAAACATATATTTTACCTGAGGCCAGGTATGGTTGTTCAGTAGTCTCAGCTGCTGCATAGTCGTCATCTGTAAAAACATGTGGATTAAATGGCCATATTCCACATTTTTCAAAGGCATTTCTTGCTGTAGCAACTGTGGCTGCTTTTCCAAATGCCACATTAAAAGCTTCAGCCACTTGATATTCTGTGAATGTTCTGCCTGGATGACTTCGAAGCCATGTACAAATAAACTGGTCATAGTAAGTCTGCAGTGGCTTAAAAAAGCCAACATCTAAAGGCTGAAGACGATGAGTTGTATGAGGTGGAAGAGATAAAAGCACAACACCATTTGCAGTAGCATAATCCAGAGCATCTATATTCCTTGTATGTGAAGAGTGCCCATCTAAAAGTAGACAAGCTGGTTTCTCTACAGTTGGTTTTACCATCTCCACAAAATGTTCCAAATAGTCTTTAAACAACTCCATTGTCATCCAGCCACTTTCTTGTGCATGTCCTTTAGAACAAGGTGGGGCATGATCCATAAAAATCAAATTCATTCGTTTACGTTGAAATATAAACATAGGTGGTATGTAGTGACCACAAGCATTAGTGGCACATACAACTGTAACATTTTTTCCTCTTTCAGCACTGGTCATGGCACCAACTTGCTTTTTCCCCTTTGATGCAAATACTTTACTGTGTTGTTGCTGTACTGTTTTCATTCCACTCTCATCACAGTTATAAATTCTTGAACCATCCAAACCATATTTTTCAATTATTTCATTCAGAAGAGAGAAGAATTTCTGAACAGCAGGTTTATTGAAGCCAACAGCTCTTGCATAAGATGTAGGTTCAGGGCGCCTCAAAGACAATGAACTCTGCCTTCTCAAAAAGTTTTTGACCCACTTCTTTCCTGCCATACGTTTATTCTTATTGAATTGGTGATTTAATTCATTCCTTTCTGCTAACTGGAATGCAAGTCTCTGTAAATCCATCATTGTAATTCCAAAGAAACGGCTCTCCATTTCTTTGGCATATTTGGTAAGCTGCCCTTCAAATTCAGGAGTGAAAGTTGTCATAAAACGACCAAGATGCTTCGTCCTGCCACAGGCAATCTTGTTTTTCCCCAAAATCCGTCTTCCAAGAGTACTTTTTGCGATGTTGAAATAACGACTTGCTTCTCGCAGGCTCATTTCACCAGCCTTTACTCTCTCTATTGCAATGGTCATATCATCTTCCAGCCATGATCCTCTGTTCGTCTTCCTCGCATACTTAGACTTTTTGTAAGGCATATCTGCAAAATATCAAAATACAATGGGTAAGTATCCGGTACCTTTGATAAAACACACCTCTAAGATCATAAATTCATGTTAAATAGAAGTGACTGGCTGAGTCTATTTGCAATTTATTCAGTACCCAAGATAGGACACGTCCCATCTTGGGCAGCATCTCTGTCCCGTCTTGGGTAGAGCATAGTGCTGCCGCTTCGAACTTCATTGCAAGCTAAGTAATCGGTATTATCGCTCAAATTAAACGGCTCTATAGAGCTAAGACATCCATTTTATTTGTAAAAATTTACCAACCTTTTGATCTTTACGATAATGGTCAATATCGTGCCTAAAGTGAGTCGGAAAAATCGCAACGAAAGTTAAGAAAAGTGAAAAAATAACTTTTTTGACAGCAAATCTCATACGATCAAACCAATCGAAGACTAGTAATAAATAAAGATACTCTCCGTCGAATAAACTTTAGTAAGTAAGATTAACGCTACAAATTCTTGAGATAAATGGGGTGTCCCGACTTGGGCGGTGTCCCAACTTGGGGCACCTTCCCCTATCTGAAATTTCATGCATTTTTCATTATATCAATGATTGATGTATCTTATTTTAATCAACTCATTAAATTTCCAAATTACACTATATTTCCAAATTACACTGAGTTCTGTAATTTTGCTTGATGGCATGTGCTATATAAATTGATCTTCTTTATGTAGCGCCTATAAAGTTGGTCTTAGTTTTTCCGCCCGGTTACGCTAATCATTGATTCCAATTTTACATGGTTACGTTCCTTTCGGTAGTAATTACGTTACGGTGTTACTTTAGAAACAAGATGGAAGCAGGAAGGAGTTAACAATCCTCGACACAAAAAGATCAAACGCTATCAACATTGGTCGAACTTCGCTACCGGGCAGCACGGATACTATCAAAACAGCTATCATGAATATGGATACCTCTATCCTTAATCGGGAGGCGATCGAGGTTGGTTTGCCTCAATTTTTGTAGGCTTTTGTAATCCTTTGATTACACGAGGAATGCATTTTATGTAAATTTACATTGTTTTGTGTAATTACTATTCTATTTACTCAATCTTGTTTACAATTTCTAATTATGGAGTTATGAAGGAATGCATTATTATTATTATTATTATTATTATTATTATTATTATTATTATTATTATTATTATTATTATTATTATTATTATTATTATTATTATTATTAATTAGACGATTACTATAGCACAGTAATTTCCAAGCTTCTAAGCGCAGATTTGATGTAACATTACATAGCTTTGTTTAATTGCTATTCTGCTTACATCATATTGTTTACATTTTCTAATTATGTAATGAGAAAGGATTGTATTTTATGTAACTTTACATGGCTTTGTGTAATTACTGTTCTGTTTACTTCATCTTGTTTACATATTTTAATTATATTGTTCTAAAGGAATGTACTTTATGTAACATTACATAGCATATTTTGTGTAATTCGTATTCTGGCATTTGTCTGCCAGAAACTCTTAACAACGATGATGCCAACAGATGAAGAGAAGGTGAAGATCTTTGCGGCCCTGAATTCCAATTCTGACGACATTCCGCTCGGAACAGCGGAACAGTTTCTGCTGGCGATGGGTTCCATTCCGGAACTCTACTCACGTTTGAAACTTTGGCTTTCCAAATTGGATTACGAAACCACCGAAAGGGTGAGTGAAACTTTGTCCATTTTTTAATCCGACTCTTGGCATTTAGATTTAGGATATCTAGAGTTAATGTTCAAAATGTTCATTATGCATTTAAACATGCTATTTAAACTGGGTTATTTTTTGTGGAATGCTCCTGGGTTAGACTTTACCAAGCAGAGTAATTAACCCCTTAACTGGGCAACTATTTGTAACTCAATGTAAAATGGACGAGCGTTACACGGGGCACCCAGTTAAGGGGTTAATTATAAGATAATGAATAGACCCATGATCAGGGCCGCCAAGAGAATTTTTCGGGCCCCTGTTAAACAAATAGTCACGGGTCCCTGACCTGAGGACCCACGCCCCTAAGCAGACATTCGACGGGGCCCCTGAGCTCATGACAAAGATGACCTTTTTTCTGTTGTCAGAGTCTTTTCAGGGTTCAGACTATTGTTAATGCATCATCATCACCGGACCCAGAACCCTTTTAGCTCCATGGGGCCCGGAACAATGTACCAGCTGCACCCTCCTCTCCTCAGGCATGCCCATGATGGTGGATGTAGTATTGGTTATATTAGTAGTGGTAGTAGTAGTAGTAGTAGTAGTAGTAGTAGTAGTAGTAGTAGTAGTAGTAGTAGTAGTAGTAGTAGTAGTAGCAGCAAAGCAGTAGTAGCAGCAGTAGTAGCAGCAGCAGCAGTAGCAGCAGCAGCAGCAGTAGCAGTAGCAGCAGCAGTAGTAGTAGTAGTAGTAGCAGAATTAGTAGTAGTAGTAATAATAATAATACCAGTAATAATAATAATACCAGTAATAATAATAATACCAGTAATAATAATAATAATAATAATAATAATAATAATAATAATAATAATAATAATAATAATAATAATAATAATATAGTAGTAGTAGTAGTAGTAGTAGTAGTAGTAGTAGTAGTAGTAGTAGTAGTACAGTGTAGTAGTAACTGCAGTAGTAGTAGTAGTAGTAGTGGTAGTAGTAGCAGTAGTAGTACGACTAACACTGGTGGAAGTAGTTAGTAGTGATGATGATAACAGCAGCAAGAGGAGATCAGACAGATAACCAATTGGGTGACCGGAAGATTCGGTACCGGAAGATTCGGGACGGAAGATTCGGGACGGAAGATTCGGTACCGGAAAATTCGGTACCGGTCACGGAAGATTCGGTACCGTTGGGTGCGCGGGGCCCGCTGGGGCTCATGCCACCTTATTGCCCCCCCCCGTGGGGTGGGCGGATAAGACCGTTCTAACGCGGGGGAGGGAAATAACGGCGAGCTACGATAGTAATAGCACGGCGGGTGGGAGCGGTCCGGGAGCCGTTGAATCGGGTCAATTTTCCCTCCGGAACCGGCCTAGCTTAAACCCTGCCTGTAAAACGTACTACCGTAGCATATCTATCTATTTTGGGCCTTTTCTAGAAGGTCGCATTAAACAGCTCAAGTCCTCTGCACGTATTGCGAGCTTAAAATCTGTTTACATCTATTAAGTCGGTGGGGGGAGCAAAAGCGCGCCTGAACGCTGGGTGTCCGCTAATGACGCGCGACAGTTAAAGCGGCCAAATACCAGCAGCAGGTGAGGCGTCATCTTATGTGTATGTCGAACCGGTACCGAATTATCCGGTACCGAATCTTCCGGTACCGAATCTTCCACAAGTAAAGTTTTGGTACCGAATTCTCCGGTACCGAATCTTCCGGTACCGAATGTTCCGGGAACCAACCAATTGAACCCTTTGCTAAAACCATCTGACGGGTTGTCTGTCGACTGAACTACTTACTTACTTTTTTCTCGCACAGGAGATCAGTGAGCCGCTATCTGATCTGATGACGGGCATCGAAGAACTGCGCAAGAACGCCACCTTCAAGTACATCCTCGCCACTCTTCTGTCGATCGGAAACTTTCTCAACGGTTCTGAGGTCAGAGCACCATTTCTCTAAAACATCGGGAGCTCCAAGAATAAATACATCTCCCAAAATTCACATTCTGATATTTGTTAATTTTTTTCTTTGAAAAAAACCGGAATGTTAACCCTTTGACCTTAGTACTTTGCTTAATATTTTGTGTACTAGTGAGTAACTCTGGGTGTTCTAGGCGAATGGTTTTACGATCGAGTACCTAAGTCGCGTTCCAGATGTCAAAGACACAGTTCACAAGCACACCTTGCTGCACCATCTGGTTAGCTACGTACTGGATAAGTTCCAAGATGGAACAGACCTCTACTCCGAAGTTGGAGCAATATCCCGATGTGCAAAGGTAACTGACATGGAGACTTATGGAGGTGTTGTTGAGGGTGGTGGTGGAGATATTGGTGGTGTTAGGAAAAATAATTTCACACTTGTTGTTTGACGCAACAATTTTCCGGAAATTAGATGATGTTTGGTACAGAGGCGTAGCCAAGGGGGGGTTAAAACTCCCCTTGGGCGCCGACGAAAATTTTAAAAAATGTGTTTCCATGCATTTTAAAATTTTGGAGGTGGTTTTGAGGGTCAAAACCTCCCTTGGGGCTGCTGACCAAAATTTTTTAAGCGCCATAGGCGTGACGACCTTTTTGGAGTATCAGCCGCCATGATACCATATCGGACGGTATCAGATGTAGCGTACCTCATATATAACGCCTCAATTTTACATACCTGCTAATTAGGTATGTTATAACAAAGTTCTACTGTATTAAATACGTTTGGTTTGTATTGAATTCATTGCAGGCGTGGACAGTAGGTGAACGAAGCAATTTTTATGTTTTTCCGTGTTTTTTTTCGGATAGCTTGATTGGGATGAATTGGAAGAAAAACTGAAGAATTTGGAAATCGACTGCAAAGCGTCTTGGAACCACCTGAACATCATCTCAAAGCACGACTTGCCCGTCACTCTTAAGAACAAGTGAGACGCTTGATTGACAAGGCATGACTGCTGTGAGAATTGGATGGTTTATGGGTGGGTAAGTATGTAAATGCTTTCAGTATTTTGCAGTAGTCTATGAAATATTTGTCCTTTGTTTCATGCTAATCATTACTTCAGTTTAATTGTCTTTGCCTGCATTGATTCTCTTCCTTACATGAAAAATAAATTAAAAATCTTCTTCAATTTTTAAGATTAACTTGAATTTGTGGTTTTTATTTTAATAATTGTACTAATAATTCTAATAATAAATTTAATTTTAATAATTTTAATTTCAATAATTTTATTTTTTATAATAATTTTAATTGTAATAATTTTCATTTAATTTTGATTTAATTTTAACTTATTTTTAATTTTATTTAATTTTAATAATTTCAACCATTTTCTTTTTTCCGTTTTGTGATCTCCAGGTTAACGGAATTTTTGATGGAATGCAGCACTGGAATCGTTCTACTGCATACTGTCTATGCAAGGGTTATGAACAGGTACAAGTGAGACGATGAATGACTTATGGATAGCCTTTCGAACAACTCATAATTTCCGCATAGATTATTCTTTTGTCACGTCATGTTATCTCTATTGTCCATAGATTGTACAAGTTCTAATTCTGTATTTACTCCCTTTACATGAGTCAGTAAACTACTGATATTCTATGTTATTCTTTGTCTTCCTCTTGATCTTATCTTTTGCCTTCGAATTTTTCAGTGGTTACCCAGTTTTCTACTCTGTTCTTCCTCATTATATGTCCAAAATAATTGAAGTTGTCTTCTACGCATTGTAGACAGCAATTTCCGTTGTGTGTCATTTCCAATACTAATTCCGTTGTTTTCTTTTTGGTCCAAAATGTCTAAGCATTTTTCTTTAAAACATTATTATTATTTTTATTATTATTATTGTTTTTATTATACTAATATTTTATCATTATTATTATTATTATTATTATTATTATTATTATTCTATTTTATCATTGTCATTATTATTATTATCATTATTAATATTATTATTATTATTAGTAGTAGTAGAAGTAGTAGCAGTAGCATTATTATTACTATTACTATCGACGTGAGTCGGTCTGGGCTGACGGTGTGGAAATAGTCCCCAAAACCGAGTTGCGGCTTCTTGGAGTACTGATTGACGAGACTTTCGTTCTCGGGGCATACCGCCAATGTCTCCAGGCTGGGATTCTTCCATCTGAGAAGGCTAAAAACCGTCCGCCGATATCTCCTTATACCTGATACCATCAGTTTGGTCTGTGCACTGGTCCTGTTGCGCATTGACTATTGCAATAGTGTTCTATTGGGTCTGCCTACGACGAGACTGAACTCCCTCCAATCTGTGATTAACATAGCTGTGCGGCTAATATTCGGTCTGAAATGGAATGCCCATGTTTCACAGCCACTGAAAGATCAACTCCATTGGCTGAAGATTCCGGAGCGGATTGTGTTGAAACGGTGTTGGCTCACGTTTCGGACACTTTATGATCCGCACTGTCCTACCTATCTTCGTGACTTGATTCAACCTGCTCCGTCAGTACAATACCGTTCCCAGCTTCTGTCGAGGAATCGCAATCCGCTGCTTGTCCCCCCTCCGGCCAGGACTCCTGCCCTCGGAGACAGATCCTTTCGGAGAGGTAACCCAATCCTGTGGAACACCCTGCCAAGGGTGGTCACCATGGAGACTTCGCCAGGAGCGTTTTTGAAGAACATGAAGGCACACCTGTTTAAAGTTTCTTTTGCTTGTTAGACGCCTTTGACTTTTGCCTTAGCTATGCGTACGGCGTCGAATAAATCGTCCTGTATAATAATAATAATAGTTATTTTATTACTGTTTTATCATTGTCATTATTATAATATTATCATTATTATTATCATTATTAATATTATTATTAGTTGTAGTAGTAGCAGTAGCAGTGGCAGTAGCAGCAGCAGCAGTATTAGCTGTAATGGCTGTTATATTAGCTGTTGTAGTATAGTAGCATCTATAGCAGTGCTAATGGTGGTGGTGGTGGAGGAGGTTGTGATGATGGTGGTAGTGATTTATGATTATGATGATGGTGGTTGTGATGATGATGAGGATGATGACTAACAATGTATGTGATGTTACTGTGTAGATACACAAAGTTTCTGCTTTATCTTGGCTACACTGTGGACGCGATCCGAGAAGATAAGGTGCACCTCTTCTGCAAGACCATCAGTGAGTTTGCGCTCGAGTACCGAACGACCCGGGAGAAGGTGATCCAGCTGAGGGAGAAGAAGGCAAATCAAAGAGAGAGGAAGAAGACAAGAGGAAAGATGATCCTTGATTCCATGAATTCGGTTGGTGGAAATAGCGTTTCTTTGCTAATAACATTCTTTTGATGAATTAACCTGAAAAGAACATCTTAGATCATGGATCGATAACCTTTTGGACAGCAGTGTCTGTCCAAGGGCCATGTAATTAAATAATTTTCTGTCCAAGGGCCATGTAATTAAATAATTTTCTGTCCAAGGGCCATGTAATAAAATAATTTTCTGTTTGAGGGCCATGTAATAAAATAATTTTCTGTCCAAGGGCCATGTAATAAAATAATTTTCTGTTTGAGGGCCATGTAATAAAATAATTTTCTGTTTGAGGGCCATGTAATAAAATAATTTTCTGTTTGAGGGCCATGTAATAAAATAATTTTCTGTTTGAGGGCCATGTAATAAAATAATTTTCTGTTTGAGGGCCATGTAATAAAATAATTTTCTGTTTGAGGGCCATGTAATAAAATAATTTTCTGTTCGAGGGCCATGTAATTAAATAATTTTTTAACAGGCCCGAAAAAAGTTTTAAAGTTTATGTTTTTTAAAAACTTGCGCTGGAAAAAGTTCAAAATTTCTCAAATCATATACATATAAAGTGCAAAAAATTAGTGATGTTCTTGTTTTGCCTGTCAGACTTCAAACAAGGGTGATGACCTTGAACAGTTTGATTTGAAATTCTATTGCTTATAGGTGGTGGAGCAGTTTGAGGCTCTATAGAAGCAGTGTAAGTTGTGGTGGAAGTAGCTGGTCACTGTACACAATGTTACAAAGTGATGACAAACAAATTCTATATTACTCTAAAGCCATTGAGTGACATCATTTATAGTTGAGTGTATTATTGATCAAGATATATGTCTGTAGTTTGAATGTGTGTGTTCATGTATTTTTTTATATTTTCTTGATTTGCTTATTTGATTGTCATTTGATTGTCAACCACATTTGATTGTCAGCCAAGATTGACAATTGAATGAATGAAGACAGTTACAGCCAGGGTTATTTCTAGGATTATCAATTTGGGGGGGTGTTAGTAAATTCTGGGGGTCCCCTGCCAAAAAAGTCTGACAGGCAAAAAAAGGTCATCCCATAGTTGAGATTAGGGGCTGTTGGGGGTGGTGGTCTCAAATGGGGAGGGGTGTGAGGGGGTGTAAAAATATCCCTGGTAACAGTATATAGTTAAATAACCTCTTGTTTGATTGACTTGGATTGCTTGATTGATTGATTGATTGATGAATTGATTGCTGTGTATTCAGTTACTCGATGTACTTTGCACTTATTTTCACAGACGAAAATGTTGGCCTCCAGATCGAAACTGGTGCCAACGGTGATTGAAGAAGAAGAAGGTGATGACCTCAACAAGATCCTTCAAAATGGCTCCGGGATCTTCAAGTCACGGAAAAGAGTGTCAAATGGTGAGTGCGTGACAGACCGGCTCTAGGTCACGAAATACAGGGTGGTGCAAAAAAAAACGGACTAGTCACATTTAGCTTTGCATTTATTATAGTTCGTTTTTTGTGCCACCCTGTAAAAGATTGTCAATGATCGAAATTACAAGATCTGTCAAGTCAGTCATTCATTCATTCATTTCACTCGCTCACTCACTCACTATAATGCATGATGATCACGGAGTGATGAGAGCAAAGAGCTTGAGTATAATAATAATTAATAATAATAAACCTAATAATAATAAACCTAATAATAAACCTAATAATAATAATAAATAATAATAAAACTAAATAAATCTAGTATTAATAGTTTGCCTAATAATAATAATAATAATAATAACAATAGTTGATAATAAAACTACTAAAGAATATTAACAGTAATAAAAATAATTAATAATAACAACAGGACTTGAACTGATAAATGATGATGATGATGATGATGATGATGATGATGATGATGATGATGATGATGATGATGATGATGATGGCGAGGACGACGATGATGATGGCGAGGACGACGATGATGATGGCGAGGACGACGATGATGATGATAGGGTGAGTGTGCAAATTAGATATAAAGTATTAGTATTGCTTTCTTGTTTGGCTTCATGAATTTCTTACACATAACTTTTCTTATTGTATGAAAAAAGATTTCAAAATGATTTTTGAAAAGGAAATTGTTTTTGATGTTGACAATTAGCACAAGTTTTTGTTACAAGTTGTATTTTATGGTGTATTTTTTACTTAAATACAGAGTCAACTGCCAAGTCGACAACCGTCGCCAAAAAGGATGCCGCCCCCGATGCCTTCGACACTGCCGAGGACGAACTCTTGGAGTCCGTTCTGCGGAATGCTTCCGCCACTCCTGCGGAACAAAAACCCCGGGAAAGGAGGCGCCGTGCACGGAATACAGACAGAAGATCGCGTAAAATTCCGACCATTTTTTTCAAAATTCTCTCAAAATTCAAACAGTTTGGGAAAAAAATTAAGTTTTTGAACTCATTATAGTGTTCTTCCCATTATGTCTGTTAGGATTATGGTTAATTATACAGAGTGGGCCATTAAAACTGGTACCACCCCGTTTCATTGTAAATATTTTCACAACCCTTGGGTCAGAATGCATGAAATTTGACACTCCTCTGTGTGATTATATCCTGAATGAAGGCATTTAAGTTTCTCTTTAAAATTCCAAAGTGTAGCGGCGCCACCTAACGAGGACCAGACCAGGCATAGAATGCTTTCAGCAAAAATATAAGCTACTAGATTTGGTTGCCTAAATTTGTGGACATATTTGCAGTGAAACAGGGTGGTAATGATTTTATTGGCCTATCCTGTATACTATGGGTGTGATGGAATAGTGGTAGGATTTTTGCAATGCTATTGGGGTAGGGGGTTCGAATCTAACCCTAACCCGTGCACAGGAACCTTAGACAAGTTATATTATTATTATTATTATTATTATTATTATTATTATTATTATTATTATTATTATTATTATTATCATCATCATCATAATTATTATTGTTAATACTATTTTTTTATTAGTTTTGTTATTCATTTTATTATTTTATCATCTTCATCATAGTATTTTGTGTCCAATATTGCAGTTTTTACTTCCTAAATAGTTTGTCCATTGCACTTTGGAGTGTCATGCAATTGTACCATATCCCCGAGTTAACTTTGCATTTCAGCTTTGAGGAATATTTGAATTATTTTGAAGATGCAAAATATTTCAGAGGTTGGAAATAGTGAAACGATGATGTTCTACTGTTTTTCTACTACTGTTTCTATTGGTTTTTCTTACTAATTCTACTGTTTTTTTTCTAGTCCGACGAACTTTAAAGAGCGGATTAACAACGGAGGAGGTCGCAGCAGTTAATTCTAAGATCCTTTGAGATTCATTTCCTGTGTACAAAGATGCCAGATCTTTGGACACCAGAAAATTCTTCTTGGTTTTGGAAATTTCGTAGTTTGAAAAACATGCTTGACGTTATGTGATGTCATGTTTCTATTCTTAGGAATCAACGTGTATATCTCGCTATTTCTGCAGTGGCGGCTCCAGGATTTGGCAAGTGGGGGGCCGTTGGGGTGGCAACTTCTAATCATGGGGGGCCAACCATTTTTTGTTAGGTATGTATTATAATTATTAAGTATAGGGTCCAAACAGGGTGGCCAACCATTTGTTGTTAGGTATGTAGTATTATGTATAGGGTCCCAACAGAGGACCACCATGGGACCAGGCACTCAGTAGGGGCACGGGCCCCCCATGTGGAGCTGCCACTGTATTTCTGGCTAAGAATTCATTTTTAATCTTTTGTTTGCCATTCTGTTCTAAACCACCGCAATTGTCGTGCCTTAGCCAGACCAAGCAATTTTGTGCAGGCGTATTCATTTTGGTATTTACTGTCAGTGTGCGTGTTTTTCTGTACATCGGTATGTTTTATCGAGAATTAAGTAATTAGGAAGTGTCTCAAGATTATCTGTGTTATCGCCGCAGGGTAGATAATGGAAGTTGTATTGTAGCAGAAATGAGATGCATTTTTTATGTAAATATCAATAGTTGAATGTTTTAATGTGATCTTTTTACATACTATTTGATTGTTACATGAATACAAAATACAGCAATGAGATAGAAGTGTTACAGAATAGGTTCTTTGTTCTATGCATAGATATAGACATTCTGTGGACTTTTCTATGTGTAGATAGATGAACTCTATGCTTTTCAGTCAAATGGTTCATTGAGTTAACGCATCTATAAGTGAGATTTTTTTGCATTTGTTTACTTTGCTTGAAAATGATTTTTTTGCGGTTAGATTCCATTTATGTCGGGTGTATATGTCTATGCATAGATATATACATTCTGTGGACTTTTCTATGTGTAGATAGATGAACTCTATGCTTTTCAGTCAAATGGTTCATTGAGTTAACGCATCTATAAGTGAGATTTTTTGCATTTGTTTACTTTGCTTGAAAATGATTTTTTTAGTGTTAGATTCCATTTATGTCGGGTGTATATGTCTATGTATAGATATATACATTCTGTGGACTTTTCTATGTGTAGATAGATGAACTCTATGCTTTTCAGTCAAATGGTTCATTGAGTTAACGCATCTATAAGTGAGATTTTTTTGCATTTGTTTACTTTGCTTGAAAATGATTTTTTTGCGGTTAGATTCCATTTATGTCGGGTGTATATGTCTATGCATAGGTATATACATTCTGTGGACTTTTCTATGTGTAGATAGATGAACTCTATGCTTTTCAGTCAAATGGTTCATTGAGTTAACGCATCTATAAGTGAGATTTTTTTGCATTTGTTTACTTTGCTTGAAAATGATTTTTTTGCGGTTAGATTCCATTTATGTCGGGTGTATATGTCTATGCATAGATATATACATTCTGTGGACTTTTCTATGTGTAGATAGATGAACTCTATGCTTTTCAGTCAAATGGTTCATTGAGTTAACGCATCTATAAGTGAGATTTTTTTGCATTTGTTTACTTTGCTTGAAAATGATTTTTTTGCGGTTAGATTCCATTTATGTCGGGTGTATATGTGACGTGTCATTGTACATTTTCTGGCTTTTTCTATGGTCTAGAATATTCCGATCAAAATCTTTTATATTGTAGTAGGAATGTGAAAATGTGCAAGGATTAATTTGGAGATAGGGTGTGGTTAAGGGTTGAGTATTGGGTTAACGGTAATGTTAGGGAAAGGACCGCAGATGTCAAAAGCAGTCAAGAAGACACTGCTGGAGAAAGAACATTCATGGTGTCTACTCAACTTCAGTTCATGAAGGAACAAGAAGATGATGATGATGGTGGTGGTGGTGATGATGATGATGGTGGTGGTGGTGGTGATGATGATGATGGTGATGATGATGGTGGTGGTGGTGATGATGGTGATGAAGAAGAAGAAGATGATGATGATGATGATGATGATGATGAATGTTGGGGTTAAGGTTGGATTAATGTTAGGGTTTGGATTAGACTAGTGTTATGGTTTGGCTTGGGTTAAAATTAGGGATAATTGGCAGGATTAATAGGTTAATGTGCAGGCTAAAAGTATGGTTAGGTTTAATGTTAAGGTTTGGTTAGGGCTAGGGTTGAGTTTGGGATTGTTTTTGATCATTGAATTTTCTAATTGTGAAACCTATTCATGTTTTAAATAGATCATGAATTCAGTCCATGGTTTGTAGAACTTTAAAACTGAATGTGTTTGGAAGGGAGTGTTTTTGTCTTTCAAATTCTTTCACTGGTTTGAAAATGAGAAGAGTCCTTGACCAAAATTTCAATCTTTATGATAGTTTGTGATTGTTTTAAGAGTTTCTCGACATTGGCAGTGGGTGCTCTAGAAGTTTCAGGTGTACTTTTTATGGTAATAATTTTTCTGATAAAGTGCCTAAAGGAATTGGCCATTTGTCTCTTTGTTGAATTCTTTTTAGTATTTTTTATATTAATGGTTTGCGACTATCAGGGTCAATAAGTCTCTTGTCTTGTCCGCATTTTGAAATAGAACATTCTGTGAAATTTGACTGCTTTGAGTCATATTTTTCTGCTTTTGAGTCAGAAACATGACTGCAATTTGACATAATCTATCGACTTCTATAGCGCCACTATCATTATCCCAGTGCCTCAGATGCTGCTGCATCATTCATATCAAAACGCAATTACTGCACAAACAGGGCAGATATGCATTACTTTGTCAAAGGGTATTGACAATGATTGCCTTGTTGAGGTTTTAGCAGATTTTTATTTGGAAATTTTCAACTGTTTAAACAATTTGTGCCAATTTTAGGCGGAACATTGTGTTGTTTCATCATCTCTTGGTAGCTTAAATCTATTTTTGTCAATATTATGCAAATGTTGCCTTGTATTTTTGACAAAATGTGACATGTCTTGCTGTGTTTTGGCCATTATGTATTGTGGTGTGCTATTTGTTTTAGGTGCTGCTTGCATTTAACATGCTATGTGTTATGTTTTTTTAAAAATCATTTGAGGCATGTATGATTTGTGTCATTTCAAACATATCGGAATAATTACTTAGATTCTTTTGAGTTATTAACGAAATTTTGTTGTTTGTTCATGGTTAATCGATTATTTAATTGATTTTTGAGTTAAATTTGAAGTTTTGTGTTATAATTTCATAGGAAATCTATTGCTGCCTTTCTGTTTGAACATCCTAGGCACGGGCGTCATTTGGGGAGGTCCCCCTCCCCCCAAGGAAATGAAGAAGTAATCTATAAAGTATTGACTAAATAAATAAATGTGAAATATGCAAAAAATGCCCAAATTTTCTCAAAAATTTGCCAAAAATTATCTTTCTTCCCCCCCAAGAAAATTGTGAAATGACACTACTGATCTTACAATGACAGTTCAGTTATAATTATCAATCAAAGGGAAAATGTTATCAAAATGTGATAAGTTTACTAATTATGATTTTGAAGGTTTTTGCATTGCTGTGTTGCTAAATGATGCGGGATTTCCAGACACTTGAAAGAAATTAATGAAAATGTTTGCTTACTTTCTGATTTTTGTGTTTTTTGCAGTTTTTAAAAATGTTTAGTTGTGTTTGATTCTGTGAATAGTCTGCATTCAGTTGCCATTTTTATTTTAAGAATTTTATAGCATGGTAATGACTCCTGTTGTTATTTGTTATATTGTTGTTTCTTGTGTGTTAACTCCTTCATTATAAACAAAGCATTTGAATACCTCAGTAATAATAATAATAATAATAATAATAATAATAATAATAATAATAACAATAATAACAATAATAACAATAATAGTAGTAGTAAAATATAATAGTAATAATAATAGTAATAATAATACCAATAGTAATAAGGTTAATGATGATCAAAATAATGGTGTTGACAATTTTCATGATTTTTGTGGTAATTTGTGGTATGCATATCAAAATAACACTAATGTGTGCTCCTTTGCAGTCATCATCATCTTTGCTTTCTGCCAGCTCATCAGCGGCAATAGCTAGACACAAAATGTTTCCAAGAAGTTCTATCTTCTATCAATCGTCTTCCTTCTACTATTGTAATTCCTTTCATGTTCATGTCTTCTCTGATGTTGTCCATCCACTTTTTCCTGGGTCTTCCTCTTCCTTTGTTTCCTTCTATTTGAGTGTAGAGAGCCTTGTATGGTAGTCTCCTTTCATCCATTCTGTTGACATGCCCATACCATTTTAGTCTTTTTCTTCTAATTTTGTCGATTATTGTATCCTTCATGTTGAGACGTTGTCTGATGTCTTCGTTTCTTATTTTTTGCAGTCGGGTTACTCCCAGGATTCTTCGTAAGCACGTCATTTCGGCCACCAGTAGTCTTCTTTCGTCTGTTTCTTTCATGCTCCCTGTTTCTGCTCCATATATAATTTGTGGGACTACTATGGTGTTGTATATTGTGACTTTTGTGTTGATGTTTATGCCTTTGCTGCTCCAGATTTTTCGCAATCTCCCCATCGTTTGCAGTCCTTTGGCGATTTTTTGTTTTATGTCTTCTTGATGACTTCCATTACTGCTAATTTCTCCTCCAACATAGGTGAAACTTTCGACTTGTTCTATTGTTGTGTTATCTAGTGCTATTTTGATTTGAGCTTTTCCCTTTCTGCTGATTGCCATGGTTTTCGTTTTCTTTGGGTTGATAGTTAGTCCAAATCTTTTGCTTGTTAGATTAACTTCATTGGTCAGTGTTTGAAGATCTGATTTGTTGTCTGTTATCAGGCTGACATCGTCTGCAAATTTTAGATTGTTTAATTTTTTTCCACTACATTTTATGCCTATGTCCAGATCTCCAATTGCTATTCTAAAAATTACATCCAGAATGATAATGAAAAGTGTTGGAGACAACATGCATCCTTGTCTCAGTCCTACATTTGTCTTAAACCATTCTGACATTTCAGTATCTAATTTCACTGCACTTTCTGACTTCTGATATATTGCCTGTATTAAACGGATGAGTTTTTCTTCAATGCCTGCATGCCTCATTGTTTGCCACAACCCTTCCTGCCACACTGAGTCAAAGGCCTGTTTGTAATCGATGTAGTTAATAACTTAATATAACAGCTCTTGTTTGCCTCGATTGTTTTTTCTAGTAGCTGTCTTATGACAAAGAGTTGATCAATTGTACTTGCAGTACAATTATAATAAATTAGATAAATTTCGATATTAAAACTACAGTGTAGTTTAGAGACTAGTTCTCTTGTATTTTTTTCGGGTTTAGATTGACAGGTATTTTATGTCTGTGACTACAAACGTTTGAGTTTTAGAATGCTTGAACTGGTAAAATTTGATGGGAGTAGTGTTTCCATATCGAGACTTTTACTCTTTATTTCAGTTTATGTTGTTTCAGTTGACTACCGTAACCCTAACCCTAACCCTAACCCTTGTCTTTGGGTTTGTTATTTAGTGTGATTCTTATTTTTTGTTCTTTGACTAAAAATTAAAAATTAAGACTTTTGTTGAAGAGTCTCGTGAAGAACAACAGTTTAGGGACCATCCATATAGTACGTATGCAATGAGGGGGTCGGATTTTGGAGATTTTCCTATGTACGCTGTTTGCCATGGGGGCTGGTTGAAAATATGCCTTTTTTGCATATGTACTATATGGATGAGCCCTTAGAGATTTTTGAAGTCTCGTGACAAAGATTCGTGGATAACAGTGGCCTATAGGGATCTCAAAAAGCAACTTTTAGGGTCTTTTGGAAATTTAGAGAAAATGAAAAGTTGCGATGAAGAGTTGTGAAGATTTTCAAATCGTGACTGTGTTAAAATGTACATTTACATTATGGAATAACCAGAAACAGTCCCGTGCCCTATTTGGGCTGGGAACTTACACGCACAAACACACCCTATTCAGTAGCGTCATTTCACACTTTTCTTGGGGCAAGATAATTTTTGTGGGCTATTTTTGGACCAATTTTTGACCATTTTTGGCAATTTGTTGCACATTTCACATTTATTCATTTAATACATTATACATTATTTCTTCATTTGCTTGCGGGTCACTGCCCCCTCCCCCCAATGACGCCCCTGACACTATTCCGGAATCCTGGCTACTCAACTGAATAAAATAAAAGCAATAATACTAATATTTAGGCCTAAAGTGGTTCATTAGGTCTTTCTCATGTTCTCATTGCCTCAAAATTCCCCCGGAAATTTTGGCATAGGCTACTTTCAGCGCTCCCCCAAACTCCCTAGGTGACTCCTCCGGAAATTTCAAATCCCCCCGGAGGCCAGGAGTCTAGAGACTAGATTAGACACTGCTCTCTCCCACACAAGTGAGACTTGTCGAATTGCGAGAAAAGTTTCATTGCGCTTGTTTCACTGTGAAACTAGAAACAGCGTGTACGACAATTTAAGTAAGAGGCATAGGCTTAATATTAGGCCCTATAGGTTCACTGGTCAGTGGTCATATTGTGGCGTGGGAAATTGTCCCGAGGTTTCTTTGAGATAATTGGGTTGTTGTGATCCCTAAACTGCGTAAATTAGGCTAGTCAAAGTTAATTGCTCTGTTTCTATTCCCACGGTTCTAAAGGCAAACCGGTGTAGCGTATTATACTAACCCCATCTAAGGGGGGCCTAATAATAACAACTCCCCAGTCATTATTATATATAATAATAACCCCCCGTTATTATCATATATAGTAATAATTCTCTCTGTGTACTAATAAATCACTAGTTATTATTATTATATATAATAATGACGGGGAGTCAGTATAATATATAATTATAATAATTACGGGGAGTCAATATTATACGGGGTTATTATTTTATACTCTACCAATTTCAACTGGATTCAACACACAGCCAGACTTTATGGCGCCTAGTGTCTCCAGCCCACCCACTGTGTTCGCGTCGTAGGGAAGTTAATAACTAAGTAAAATCTCGCAAATTTAAATAGTTTCTTTGGAGAGTAGTACAGTAGTAGGGGGCTTATTCTTAAGCGCTTAATCTTTCTTGAAATACCTATGGACAAGGTGGATTGTAAGTGAGATATGGCAGAACTTTGGCAAATAATAAAGTTAATTTCTATTCCTGGGAAAAATAAAAGCCACGCCACCTGTATGCGAATCAAGAGCGTACGACTTTTGTACAGATTGTGCGCACAACTCGCCTCTTGTGATTGGCTGGAACTTCAAAAAAATGTGCACGTGACCTATAAATGCCTCTTGTGATTGGTTGGGCATTTCGAAAATTGCGCGCATAGCAAGGCGCGTCTCCTTTGTCTCAGTTTTGAGACAACTGGCGTCTAGGTCACTACAGCTCGTTCGGAGTCCTCGTGTGTGGCGTTATTCTGGAATTTTCGATAATTTCGATCATTTTCGAATGGATTTTGGAGGATCGTCACGGAAGTTTGCGATGCTG
>JACLAT010000118.1:115000-122500 GCA_018105865.1 Metaphire vulgaris
TATTATTATTATTATTATTATTATTATTATTAGTAGTAGTAGTAGTAGTATTAGCAGCAGTAGTAGTAGTAGTAGTAGTAGTAGTAGTAGTTGTTGTAGTAGTAGTAGTGCTAGAAATAGTCGTAGTAGTAGTGATCCATACTTAAGTCGCAGTGCTCTTTTTCAAGGCGCAGTGCGCTTTTTAAAACAGTTCTCTATGCTGCCTAAACCATTGAAATGGGGACACAAGAAAATGTGGATTGAATTCGTTTCATTACTCTTCTATAGCAATAATACTACTAAAGCGTCAATGTGGATGACCCCTCTGTTAGAGTCTGTTGAAGATACTGTTTGCCTATAGGCCTAATCGCCGCAGTGTGTGGATGGATCTACGCAGTGCGGAAATGGCTATCCGCAGTGAGACGATGGCTATGGCGCAGTACGGTTTAACGCCATGGAGTAGTAGTACTAGTAGTAGTAGTAGTTGTTGTTGTTGTTGTAATAGTAGTATTAGTAGTGCTAGAAATTGTGCTATTAGTAGTGCTCCGTGTTTAGGGCGCAGTGCTCTTTTTTTAAGGCGCAGTGCGCTTTTTTAGCAGTGCTCCATGCTGCAGTAGGTGACTTTCAAACTCAATTATTATTAATACTATTATTATTATTATTAGTAGTAGTAGTGGTAGTAGTAGTAGTTGTTGTTGTTGTAATAGTAGTCTTAGTAGTGCTAGAAAATGTGGTAGTAGTAGTAGTGATCCGTGCTTAGGCCGCAGTGCTCTTTGTTTAAGGCGCAGTGCGCTTTTTTTAGCAGTGCTCGATGCCGCAGTAGGCGACTTTCAAACTCAATTATTATTAATACTATTATTATTATTATTATTATTATTAGTAGTAGTAGTAGTAGTAGTACTAGCAGTAGTAGTAGTAGTAGTAGTAGTTGTTGTAATAGTAGTGCTAGAAAAAGTCGTAGTAGTAGTGATCCATGCTTAAGTCGCAGTGCTCTTTTTTCAAGGCGCAGTGCGCTTTTTTAAACAGTGCTCCATGCTGCCCTAAACCTATGAGATGGGGACACAAGAAAATGTGGATTGAATTCGTTTCATTGCTCTTCTATAGCCTACTATAGCAATAGTACTACTAAAGCGTAAATGTGGATGACCCCTCTGTTAGAGTCTGTTGAATTTCATCAGAATATCGGGATTGAAGATACTGTTTGCCTATAGGCCTAATCGCCGCAGTGTGTGGATGGATCTCTGCAATGCGGAAATGGCTATGGCGCAGTAGGGTTTGACGCCATGGAGTAGAAGTAGTAGAAGTAGTAGTTGTTGTTGTTGTTGTAATAGTAGTATTAGTAGTGCTAGAAAATTTGGTAGTAGTAGTGATCCGTGTTTAGTGACTTTCAAACTCAATTTTTAATAATACTATTATTATTATTATTAGTTAGTAGTAGTAGTAGTAATAGTAGTAGTATTTAGTGCTAGAAAATTTGGTAGTAGTAGTGATCCGTGCTTAGGGCGCAGTGCTCTTTTTTTAAAGCGCAGTGCGTTTTTTTAGCAGTGCTCCATGCTGCCCTAGGCGACTTTCAAACCGAATTATTATTAATACTATTATTATTATTATTATTATTAGTAGTAGTAGTAGTAGTAGCAGCAGCAGCAGTAGTAGCAGTAGTAGTAGTAGTTGTTGTAATAGTAGTGCTAGAAATAGTCGTAGTAGTAGTGATCCATACTTAAGTCGCAGTGCTCTTTTTCAAGGCGCAGTGTGCTTTTTTTAAAACAGTTCTCTATGCTGCCTAAACCATTGAAATGGGGACACAAGAAAATGTGGATTGAATTCGTTTCATTACTCTTCTATAGCAATAATACTACTAAAGCGTCAATGTGGATGACCCCTCTGTTAGAGTCTGTTGAAGATACTGTTTGCCTATAGGCCTAATCGCCGCAGTGTGTGGATGGATCTACGCAGTGCGGAAATGGCTATCCGCAGTGAGACGATGGCTATGGCGCAGTACGGTTTAACGCCATGGAGTAGTAGTACTAGTAGTAGTAGTAGTAGTTGTTGTTGTTGTAATAGTAGTATTAGTAGTGCTAGAAATTGTGCTATTAGTAGTGCTCCGTGCTTAGGGCGCAGTGCTCTTTTTTAAAGGCGCAGTGCGCTTTTTTTAGCAGAGCTCCATGCTGCAGTAGGCGACTTTCAAACTCAATTATTATTAATACTATTATTATTATTAGTAGTAGTGGTAGTAGTAGTAGTTGTTGTTGTTGTTGTAATAGTAGTCTTAGTAGTGCTAGAAAATGTGGTAGTAGTAGTAGTGATCCGTGCTTAGGCCGCAGTGCTCTTTGTTTAAGGCGCAGTGCGCTTTTTTTAGCAGTGCTCGATGCCGCAGTAGGCGACTTTCAAACTCAATTATTATTAATACTATTATTATTATTATTATTATTATTAGTAGTAGTAGTAGTAGTAGTACTAGCAGTAGTAGTAGTAGTAGTAGTAGTTGTTGTAATAGTAGTGCTAGAAAAAGTCGTAGTAGTAGTGATCCATGCTTAAGTCGCAGTGCTCTTTTTTCAAGGCGCAGTGCGCTTTTTTAAACAGTGCTCCATGCTGCCCTAAACCTATGAGATGGGGACACAAGAAAATGTGGATTGAATTCGTTTCATTGCTCTTCTATAGCCTACTATAGCAATAGTACTACTAAAGCGTAAATGTGGATGACCCCTCTGTTGAATTTCATCAGAATATCGGGATTGAAGATACTGTTTGCCTATATGCCTAATCGCCGCAGTGTGTGGATGGATCTCTGCAATGCGGAAATGGCTATGGCGCAGTAGGGTTTGACGCCATGGAGTAGTAGAAGTAGTAGAAGTAGTAGTTGTTGTTGTTGTTGTAATAGTAGTATTAGTAGTGCTAGAAAATGTGGTAGTAGTAGTGATCCGTGTTTAGGGCGCAGTGCGCTGTTTTTTAGCAGTGCTCCTTGCTGCAGTAGGTGACTTTCAAACTCAATTTTTAATAATACTATTATTATTATTATTAGTAATAGTAGTAGTAGTAGTAGTAGTAGTTGTTGTTGTTGTAATAGTAGTATTAGTAGTGCTAGAAAATTTGGTAGTAGTAGTGATCCGTGCTTAGGGCGCAGTGCTCTTTTTTTAAAGCGCAGTGCGTTTTTTTTAGCAGTGCTCCATGCTGCCCTAGGCGACTTTCAAACCGAATTATTATTAATACTATTATTATTATTATTATTATTATTAGTAGTAGTAGTAGCAGTAATACTAGTAGCAGTAGTAGCAGTAGTAGTAGTAGTTGTTGTAATAGTAGTGCTAGAAATAGTCGTAGTAGTAGTGATCCATACTTAAGTCGCAGTGCTCTTTTTTCAAGGCGCAGTGCGCTTTTTTAAAACAGTTCTCTATGCTGCCATAAACCATTGAAATGGGGACACAAGAAAATGTGGATTGAATTCGTTTCATTACTCTTCTATAGCAATAATACTACTAAAGCGTCAATGTGGATGACCCCTCTGTTAGAGTCTGTTGAAGATACTGTTTTGCCTATAGGCCTAATCGCCGCAGTGTGTGGATGGATCTACGCAGTGCGGAAATGGCTATCCGCAGTGAGACGATGGCTATGGCGCAGTACGGTTTAACTTTCAGTAGTAGTAGTAGTAGTAGTAGTAGTTGTTGTTGTTGTTGTATTAGTATAGTAGTAGTTAGTAGGGCGCAGTGCTCTTTTTAGAAATTGTGCTATTAGTAGTGCTCCGTGTTTAGTAGTAGTAGTTGCTTGTTGTTTTAGTAGTCTTAGTAGTGCTAGAAAATGTGGTAGTAGTAGTAGTGATCCGTTTTAGGCCGCAGTGCTCTTTGTTTAAGGCGCAGTGCGCTTTTTTAGCAGTGCTCGATGCCGCAGTAGGCGACTTTCAAACTCAATTATTATTAATACTATTATTATTATTATTATTATTATTAGTAGTAGTAGTAGTAGTACTAGCAGTAGTAGTAGTAGTAGTAGTAGTTGTTGTAATAGTAGTGCTAGAAAAAGTCGTAGTAGTAGTGATCCATGCTTAAGTCGCAGTGCTCTTTTTCAAGGCGCAGTGCGCTTTTTTAAACAGTGCTCCATGCTGCCCTAAACCTATGAGATGGGGACACAAGAAAATGTGGATTGAATTCGTTTCATTGCTCTTCTATAGCCTACTATAGCAATAGTACTACTAAAGCGTAAATGTGGATGACCCCTCTGTTAGAGTCTGTTGAATTTCATCAGAATATCGGGATTGAAGATACTGTTTGCCTATAGGCCTAATCGTAGTAGTGTGTGGATGGATCTCTGCAATGCGGAAATGGCTATGGCGCAGTAGGGTTTGACGCCATGGAGTAGTAGTAGTAGTAGTAGTAGTAGTTGTTGTTGTTGTTGTAATAGTAGTATTAGTAGTGCTAGAAAATTTGGTAGTAGTAGTGATCCGTGCTTAGGGCGCAGTGCTCTTTTTTAAAGCGCAGTGCGTTTTTTTAGCAGTGCTCCATGCTGCCTAGGCGACTTTCAAACTCAATTATTATTAATACTATTATTATTATTTATTATTATAGTAGTAGTAGTAGTAGTAGTAGTAGCAGCAGCAAAAGTAGTAGAGCAGTAGTAGTAGTAGTTGTTGTAATAGTAGTGCTAGAAATAGTCGTAGTAGTAGTGATCCATACTTAAGTCGCAGTGCTCTTTTTCAAAGTGTGCTTTTTTAAAACAGTTCTCTATGCTGCCCTAAACCATTGAAATGGGGACACAAGAAAATCTGGATTGAATTCGTTTCATTACTCTTCTATAGCAATAATACTACTAAAGCGTCAATGTGGATGACCCCTCTGTTAGAGTCTGTTGAAGATACTGTTTGCCTATAGGCCTAATCGCCGCAGTGTGTGGATGGATCTACGCAGTGCGGAAATGGCTATCCGCAGTGAGACGATGGCTATGGCGCAGTACGGTTTAACGCCATGGAGTAGTAGTACTAGTAGTAGTAGTAGTTGTTGTTGTTGTTGTAATAGTAGTATTAGTAGTGCTAGAAATTGTGCTATTAGTAGTGCTCCGTGCTTAGGGCGCAGTGCTCTTTTTTTAAGGCGCAGTGCGCTTTTTTTAGCAGAGCTCCATGCTGCAGTAGGCGACTTTCAAACTCAATTATTATTAATACTATATTATTATTATTATTAGTAGTAGTAGTAGTAGTAGTAGTAGTAGTTGTTGTTGTTGTAATAGTAGTCTTAGTAGTGCTAGAAAATGTGGTAGTAGTAGTAGTGATCCGTGCTTAGGCCGCAGTGCTCTTTGTTTAAGGCGCAGTGCGCTTTTTTTAGCAGTGCTCGATGCCGCAGTAGGCGACTTTCAAACTCAATTATTATTAATACTATTATTATTATTATTATTATTATTATTATTAGTAGTAGTAGTAGTAGTACTAGCAGTAGTAGTAGTAGTAGTAGTTGTTGTAATAGTAGTGCTAGAAAAAGTCGTAGTAGTAGTGATCCATGCTTAAGTCGCAGTGCTCTTTTTTCAAGGCGCAGTGCGCTTTTTTAAACAGTGCTCCATGCTGCCCTAAACCTATGAGATGGGGACACAAGAAAATGTGGATTGAATTCGTTTCATTGCTCTTCTATAGCCTACTATAGCAATAGTACTACTAAAGCGTAAATGTGGATGACCCCTCTGTTAGAGTCTGTTGAATTTCATCAGAATATCGGGATTGAAGATACTGTTTGCCTATAGGCCTAATCGCCGCAGTGTGTGGATGGATCTCTGCAATGCGGAAATGGCTATGGCGCAGTAGGGTTTGACGCCATGGAGTAGTAGAAGTAGTAGAAGTAGTAGTTGTTGTTGTTGTTGTAATAGTAGTATTAGTAGTGCTAGAAAATGTGGTAGTAGTAGTGATCCGTGTTTAGGGCGCAGTGCTCTTTTTTAGGGCGCAGTGCGCTTTTTTTAGCAGTGCTCCTTGCTGCAGTAGGTGACTTTCAAACTCAATTTTTAATAATACTATTATTATTATTATTAGTAATAGTAGTAGTAGTAGTAGTAGTTGTTGTTGTTGTTGTAATAGTAGTATTAGTAGTGCTAGAAAATTTGGTAGTAGTAGTGATCCGTGCTTAGGCGCAGTGCTCTTTTTAAAGCGCAGTGCGTTTTTTTAGCAGTGCTCCATGCTGCCTAGGCGACTTTCAAACCGAATTATTATTAATACTATTATTATTATTATTATTATTATTATTATTAGTAGTAGTAGTAGTAGCAGCAGCAGCAGTAGTAGCAGTAGTAGTAGTAGTTGTTGTAATAGTAGTGCTAGAAATAGTCGTAGTAGTAGTGATCCATACTTAAGTCGCAGTGCTCTTTTTTCAAGGCGCAGTGCGCTTTTTTAAAACAGTTCTCTATGCTGCCCTAAACCATTGAAATGGGGACACAAGAAAATGTGGATTGAATTCGTTTCATTACTCTTCTATAGCAATAATACTACTAAAGCGTCAATGTGGATGACCCCTCTGTTAGAGTCTGTTGAAGATACTGTTTGCCTATAGGCCTAATCGCCGCAGTGTGTGGATGGATCTACGCAGTGCGGAAATGGCTATCCGCAGTGAGACGATGGCTATGGCGCAGTACGGTTTAACGCCATGGAGTAGTAGTACTAGTAGTAGTAGTAGTTGTTGTTGTTGTTGTAATAGTAGTATTAGTAGTGCTAGAAATTGTGCTATTAGTAGTGCTCCGTGCTTAGGGCGCAGTGCTCTTTTTTAAAGGCGCAGTGCGCTTTTTTTAGCAGAGCTCCATGCTGCAGTAGGCGACTTTCAAACTCAATTATTATTAATACTATTATTATTATTATTAGTAGTAGTAGTGGTAGTAGTAGTAGTTGTTGTTGTTGTAATAGTAGTCTTAGTAGTGCTAGAAAATGTGGTAGTAGTAGTAGTGATCCGTGCTTAGGCCGCAGTGCTCTTTGTTTAAGGCGCAGTGCGCTTTTTTTAGCAGTGCTCGATGCCGCAGTAGGCGACTTTCAAACTCAATTATTATTAATACTATTATTATTATTATTATTATTATTAGTAGTAGTAGTAGTAGTAGTAGTAGTACTAGCAGTAGTAGTAGTAGTAGTAGTAGTTGTTGTAATAGTAGTGCTAGAAAAAGTCGTAGTAGTAGTGATCCATGCTTAAGTCGCAGTGCTCTTTTTTCAAGGCGCAGTGCGCTTTTTTAAACAGTGCTCCATGCTGCCCTAAACCTATGAGATGGGGACACAAGAAAATGTGGATTGAATTCGTTTCATTGCTCTTCTATAGCCTACTATAGCAATAGTACTACTAAAGCGTAAATGTGGATGACCCCTCTGTTAGAGTCTGTTGAATTTCATCAGAATATCGGGATTGAAGATACTGTTTGCCTATAGGCCTAACCGCCGCAGTGTGTGGATGTATCTCCGCAGTGCGGAAATGGCTATCCGCAGTGAGAGGATGGCTATGGCGCAGTACGGTTTGACGCCATGGAGTAGAAGTAGTAGAAGTAGTAGTTGTTGTTGTTGTTGTAATAGTAGTATTAGTA
>JACLAT010000118.1:127500-133030 GCA_018105865.1 Metaphire vulgaris
TGAAGATACTGTTTGCCTATAGGCCTAATCGCCGCAGTGTGTGGATGGATCTACGCAGTGCGGAAATGGCTATCCGCAGTGAGACGATGGCTATGGCGCAGTACGGTTTAACGCCATGGAGTAGTAGTACTAGTAGTAGTAGTAGTTGTTGTTGTTGTTGTAATAGTAGTATTAGTAGTGCTAGAAATTGTGCTATTAGTAGTGCTCCGTGTTTAGGGCGCAGTGCTCTTTTTTTAAGGCGCAGTGCGCTTTTTTAGCAATGCTCCATGCTGCAGTAGGTGACTTTCAAACTCAATTATTATTAATACTATTATTATTATTATTATTATTATTAGTGGTAGTAGTAGTAGTTGTTGTTGTTGTAATAGTAGTCTTAGTAGTGCTAGAAAATGTGGTAGTAGTAGTAGTGATCCGTGCTTAGGCCGCAGTGCTCTTTGTTTAAGGCGCAGTGCGCTTTTTTTAGCAGTGCTCGATGCCGCAGTAGGCGACTTTCAAACTCAATTATTATTAATACTATTATTATTATTATTATTATTATTATTAGTAGTAGTAGTAGTAGTAGTAGTAGTAGTAGTAGTAGTAGTAGTAGTAGTTGTTGTAATAGTAGTGCTAGAAAAAGTCGTAGTAGTAGTGATCCATGCTTAAGTCGCAGTGCTCTTTTTTCAAGGCGCAGTGCGCTTTTTTAAACAGTGCTCCATGCTGCCCTAAACCTATGAGATGGGGACACAAGAAAATGTGGATTGAATTCGTTTCATTGCTCTTCTATAGCCTACTATAGCAATAGTACTACTAAAGCGTAAATGTGGATGACCCCTCTGTTAGAGTCTGTTGAATTTCATCAGAATATCGGGATTGAAGATACTGTTTGCCTATAGGCCTAATCGCCGCAGTGTGTGGATGGATCTCTGCAATGCGGAAATGGCTATGGCGCAGTAGGGTTTGACGCCATGGAGTAGAAGTAGTAGAAGTAGTAGTTGTTGTTGTTGTTGTAATAGTAGTATTAGTAGTGCTAGAAAATTTGGTAGTAGTAGTGATCCGTGCTTAGGGCGCAGTGCTCTTTTTTTAAAGCGCAGTGCGTTTTTTTAGCAGTGCTCCATGCTGCCCTAGGCGACTTTCAAACCGAATTATTATTAATACTATTATTATTATTATTATTATTATTAGTAGTAGTAGTAGTAGTAGTAGTAGCAGTAGTAGTCAAAGTAGTAGTAGTAGTAGTAGTTGTTGTAATAGTAGTGCTAGAAATAGTCGTAGTAGTAGTGATCCATACTTAAGTCGCAGTGCTCTTTTTCAAGGCGCAGTGTGCTTTTTAAAACAGTTCTCTATGCTGCCCTAAACCATTGAAATGGGGACACAAGAAAATGTGGATTGGATTGAATTCGTTTCATTACTCTTCTATAGCAATAATACTACTAAAGCGTCAATGTGGATGACCCCTCTGTTAGAGTCTGTTGAAGATACTGTTTGCCTATAGGCCTAATCGCCGCAGTGTGTGGATGGATCTACGCAGTGCGGAAATGGCTATCCGCAGTGAGACGATGGCTATGGCGCAGTACGGTTTAACGCCATGGAGTAGTAGTACTAGTAGTAGTAGTAGTTGTTGTTGTTGTGTAATAGTAGTATTAGTAGTGCTAGAAATTGTGCTATTAGTAGTGCTCCGTGTTTAGGGCGCAGTGCTCTTTTTTTAAGGCGCAGTGCGCTTTTTAGCAGTGCTCCATGCTGCAGTAGGCGACTTTCAAACTCAATTATTATTAATACTATTATTATTATTATTAGTAGTAGTAGTGGTAGTAGTAGTAGTTGTTGTTGTTGTTGTAATAGTAGTCTTAGTAGTGCTAGAAAATGTGGTAGTAGTAGTAGTGATCCGTGCTTAGGCCGCAGTGCTCTTTGTTTAAGGCGCAGTGCGCTTTTTTTAGCAGTGCTCGATGCCGCAGTAGGCGACTTTCAAACTCAATTATTATTAATACTATTATTATTATTATTATTATTATTATTAGTAGTAGTAGTAGTAGTAGTACTAGCAGTAGTAGTAGTAGTAGTAGTTGTTGTAATAGTAGTGCTAGAAAAAGTCGTAGTAGTAGTGATCCATGCTTAGGGCGCAGTGCTCTTTTGTTAAGTTCAGTGCTTTTTTTTAGCAGTGCTCCATGCTGCCCTAAACCTATGAGATGGGGACACAAGAAAATGTGGATTGAATTCGTTTCATTGCTCTTCTATAGCCTACTATAGCAATAGTACTACTAAAGCGTAAATGTGGATGACCCCTCTGTTAGAGTCTGTTGAATTTCATCAGAATATCGGGATTGAAGATACTGTTTGCCTATAGGCCTAATCGCCGCAGTGTGTGGATGGATCTCTGCAATGCGGAAATGGCTATGGCGCAGTAGGGTTTGACGCCATGGAGTAGTAGAAGTAGTAGAAGTAGTAGTTGTTGTTGTTGTTGTAATAGTAGTATTAGTAGTGCTAGAAAATGTGGTAGTAGTAGTGATCCGTGTTTAGGGCGCAGTGCTCTTTTTTAGGGCGCAGTGCGCTGTTTTTTAGCAGTGCTCCTTGCTGCAGTAGGTGACTTTCAAACTCAATTTTTAATAATACTATTATTATTATTATTAGTAATAGTAGTAGTAGTAGTAGTAGTAGTTGTTGTTGTTGTTGTAATAGTAGTATTAGTAGTGCTAGAAAATTTGGTAGTAGTAGTGATCCGTGCTTAGGGCGCAGTGCTCTTTTTTTAAAGCGCAGTGCGTTTTTTTTAGCAGTGCTCCATGCTGCCCTAGGCGACTTTCAAACCGAATTATTATTAATACTATTATTATTATTATTAGTAGTAGTAGTAGTAGCAGCAGCAGCAGTAGTAGCAGTAGTAGTAGTAGTTGTTGTAATAGTAGTGCTAGAAATAGTCGTAGTAGTAGTGATCCATACTTAAGTCGCAGTGCTCTTTTTTCAAGGCGCAGTGCGCTTTTTTAAAACAGTTCTCTATGCTGCCATAAACCATTGAAATGGGGACACAAGAAAATGTGGATTGAATTCGTTTCATTACTCTTCTATAGCAATAATACTACTAAAGCGTCAATGTGGATGACCCCTCTGTTAGAGTCTGTTGAAGATACTGTTTGCCTATAGGCCTAATCGCCGCAGTGTGTGGATGGATCTACGCAGTGCGGAAATGGCTATCCGCAGTGAGACGATGGCTATGGCGCAGTACGGTTTAACGCCATGGAGTAGTAGTACTAGTAGTAGTAGTAGTTGTTGTTGTTGTTGTAATAGTAGTATTAGTAGTGCTAGAAATTGTGCTATTAGTAGTGCTCCGTGTTTAGGGCGCAGTGCTCTTTTTTTAAGGCGCAGTGCGCTTTTTTTAGCAGTGCTCCATGCTGCAGTAGGCGACTTTCAAACTCAATTATTATTAATACTATTATTATTATTATTAGTAGTAGTAGTAGTAGTAGTAGTAGTAGTTGTTGTTGTTGTAATAGTAGTCTTAGTAGTGCTAGAAAATGTGGTAGTAGTAGTAGTGATCCGTGCTTAGGCCGCAGTGCTCTTTGTTTAAGGCGCAGTGCGCTTTTTTTAGCAGTGCTCGATGCCGCAGTAGGCGACTTTCAAACTCAATTATTATTAATACTATTATTATTATTATTATTATTATTATTAGTAGTAGTAGTAGTAGTACTAGCAGTAGTAGTAGTAGTAGTAGTAGTTGTTGTAATAGTAGTGCTAGAAAAAGTCGTAGTAGTAGTGATCCATGCTTAAGTCGCAGTGCTCTTTTTTCAAGGCGCAGTGCGCTTTTTTAAACAGTGCTCCATGCTGCCCTAAACCTATGAGATGGGGACACAAGAAAATGTGGATTGAATTCGTTTCATTGCTCTTCTATAGCCTACTATAGCAATAGTACTACTAAAGCGTAAATGTGGATGACCCCTCTGTTAGAGTCTGTTGAATTTCATCAGAATATCGGGATTGAAGATACTGTTTGCCTATAGGCCTAATCGCCGCAGTGTGTGGATGGATCTCTGCAATGCGGAAAATGGCTATGGCGCAGTAGGGTTTGACGCCATGGAGTAGTAGAAGTAGTAGAAGTAGTAGTTGTTGTTGTTGTTGTAATAGTAGTATTAGTAGTGCTAGAAAATTTGGTAGTAGTAGTGATCCGTGTTTAGGGCGCAGTGCTCTTTTTTAAAGCGCAGTGCGTTTTTAGCAGTGCTCCATGCTGCAGGTGACTTTCAAACCATGCTAGTAATAGTAGTAGTAGTAGGCGACTAATTAGTATTAGTAGTGCTAGAAAATTATTATTAGGGCGCAGTGCTCTTTTTTTACGTTTTTATTAGTGCTCCATTATTATTATTATTATTTAGTATTATTATTAGTAGTAGTAGTAGTAGTAGTAGCAGCAGCAGTAGTAGTAGCAGTAGTAGTAGTAGTTGTTGTAATAGTAGTGCTAGAAATAGTCGTAGTAGTAGTGATCCATACTTAAGTCGCAGTGCTCTTTTTCAAGGCGCAGTGCGCTTTTTTTAAAACAGTTCTCTATGCTGCCCTAAACCATTGAAATGGGGACACAAGAAAATGTGGATTGAATTCGTTTCATTACTCTTCTATAGCAATAATACTACTAAAGCGTCAATGTGGATGACCCCTCTGTTAGAGTCTGTTGAAGATACTGTTTGCCTATAGGCCTAATCGCCGCAGTGTGTGGATGGATCTACGCAGTGCGGAAATGGCTATCCGCAGTGAGACGATGGCTATGGCGCAGTACGGTTTAACGCCATGGAGTAGTAGTACTAGTAGTAGTAGTAGTTGTTGTTGTTGTTGTAATAGTAGTATTAGTAGTGCTAGAAATTGTGCTATTAGTAGTGCTCCGTGTTTAGGCGCAGTGCTCTTTTTTAAGGCGCAGTGCGCTTTTTTAGCAGAGCTCCATGCTGCAGTAGGCGACTTTCAAACTCAATTATTAATACTATTATTATTATTATTAGTAGTAGTAGTAGTAGTAGTAGTAGTTGTTGTTGTTGTAATAGTAGTCTTAGTAGTGCTAGAAAATGTGGTAGTAGTAGTAGTGATCCGTGCTTAGGCCGCAGTGCTCTTTGTTTAAGGCGCAGTGCGCTTTTTTTAGCAGTGCTCGATGCCGCAGTAGGCGACTTTCAAACTCAATTATTATTAATACTATTATTATTATTATTATTATTATTATTAGTAGTAGTAGTAGTAGTAGTAGTAGCAGTAGTAGTAGTAGTAGTAGTAGTTGTTGTAATAGTAGTGCTAGAAAAAGTCGTAGTAGTAGTGATCCATGCTTAAGTCGCAGTGCTCTTTTTTCAAGGCGCAGTGCGCTTTTTTTAAACAGTGCTCCATGCTGCCCTAAACCTATGAGATGGGGACACAAGAAAATGTGGATTGAATTCGTTTCATTGCTCTTCTATAGCCTACTATAGCAATAGTACTACTAAAGCGTAAATGTGGATGACCCCCTCTGTTAGAGTCTGTTGAATTTCATCAGAATATCAGGATTGAAGATAGTAGTGTGTATTATTTAGTAGTAGTAGTAGTAGCAGCACCA
>JACLAT010000119.1:0-126700 GCA_018105865.1 Metaphire vulgaris
CGTGATCCGTTATATAATTTAGTAAATAATTTAGTAAATAATTTAGTAAATAATAATAATAATAATAATTATGCACTTCTATAGCACCATTTCTAATACTCAAGGGTATCAATCGATGGTACTTCAAATCCATCCGCAAAAGACCAGGTCATTCCAGAGATCAGTCAGAGGGAAACAGCAAGACAGACTATGGAGGAAATGCTAATTGGAAGAGATGTGTTTTAAGCCTAGATCTGAAAATGCTCAGTTTATTGGAAGATCTGACAACCAGTGGGAGCGAGTTCCAGATTTTTGGCCCAGAAATAGAAAAAGCTCTCTTACCAATTTCACTGCTTATTCTAGGTACATTTAACTCTTACGCAGCCTGTGTGGTCGTTATCGACATGACAAGAAATCGCACCCCATTTCTATATATAGAGACCGCTATATTTAGGATTTAGGGCTATTCTAATGGAAAGTCAAAATAATTTTGCATCTAAAAGCGTGCGAAAACCGTTTATTTCATGAGTTTGACTGCAAAAATATTTCGATTCATAGGTAGATTTGCGGTCCTTCTGGCATTTAAATTTTAAATGCCCTTCTATACACAGGGGCAGATGTTTTATTCAACTAAAGAAGGTTTTGAAAGCGATTGAAAATGGTAAGTTTGATGACATGGGTATTTCCAGGTCCGATGATAACGAACCTTAACAAATTCTGCTGAAAATATAAAAAACCAAGTTTTTGAACTTTTGTGACATGTCAAATATATGTATGTCATAATTGCTTCAACATCTTTCACACAAGATCCTTTCTAAACTAAAATATCACATTTTACTTAATTTTTAATGTCGATTACATAGGCAGTGACATTTTGCGGGCAGCCCGCAAAAATAGCAGCATGTCTTGTTGCTGACAAAATCTTTTAGGAGCATTTGTGACAAGTGCCAAAAATACATATGTCATAATTTCTTTGTGACCATTCACACTAAATTCTCTGTAAACTAAAATATGACATTTTTACATTTATATATAAATTTTTAAATGTCTATTATATATGTGTGCATATTTCAGATAGCTTACTTACACTGTCTTGTTGCTTACACAAATTTTTAATGAACTTCAAAAGTCCAATTTTAATTTTTAATATTTTTATATTTTATATATTTTCATGAAATATGAAGAATGTCATTGCAAATGTTATAGTTTTCTTTTCATATTCTTGTAGATAATCAAAAGCCCTTTCAATTGATATATACATTGTCAATATTGTTGTGATATTCGAATTATAACATTTTGGGAAACTGTGGAGGGTAAATTCTCTACAAACAACATGGTTGCCTAAGAGTTAACAGTGAATCAGCAAATCTAGTTGAATGATAATGTTTCGGATGGTTTAACATAGATTTTAAATATTGAGGTTGGCCAGACTGCAGTATTTTGAAAACAAGGACACCAATCTTAAATACGCCTAATAATATAATATAATTATCCGTTATATAATGTAGATTGCGAAAATACACTTAATATATAACAGGGTGCAAAGTGGTTCAGGAGGGTCTGCCCTGTGAAAGCCACTTCATGGACGCTAACGGGGTTTGAACCCGCTCCGTCAGTCTACCGCTCCAGCGCGTAACTCACTCTGTCAACTTCCGCTCCCAAACGGCTTCAATATGTCCTATATAACTTAGAACGCTAAAACACAGATTTCCTTAACCTTAGGCATCACCTGATGGTAATCGAAATCCTAAAAGCAAAGACCAGGTCAAACCAGATACCATTCAATGGTAGACAGAAAATGGTGCTATCATATTTAATTAACTCGGATCTGTACTTCCTCTCAGAATATTTAGACACAATATCAATATTGAAGCTTAGCGAATCTTACTTGAAAATAGCCAGAAAGTTGAAAATAATCGAATTTTCGCAAATTTTAACGGTCATTTGAAATTAGCAAAATTCTCTTTGTCTATCGTATAAAATGGCGCTGACGAAAATATTTGTTACAGCCTGCAGGCACTATAACTGGACGGCCTAGGTTCTTCTATTCAACTATTGGATAATTTATTAAGTACATGTCTGGAAATCTGGGTCAAGTTGCTGCATGATCCTACGATCAACAATTTTAAATGATTAATTAATTTGTTGGCTCTCTGTACTTCGTTAACCATGACATATTTGAAAAATTGTAGTTGAATTCAGCACCAAGGGTAAAGCTATGCTACTTATAGTATTGATCAATTTGTAGTAAATCAGTAAAACTAGTAGCAGCTATTAATAGAACTATGCGCTCAATTTTGCATGGAATTTCTTATCATCATACCTACAGATGCAATTTTTTAAGGTATTAAAATTGAAATTGCGAATATGCTAAATATCAGCCATTATAGACTAATTTAGTGCTAGTTGTGATTCATCCAGTTCTCAAAACCCGTGTGCCATCGATCGTAATCTCTTTACAATTCACGCAAAACGGTCAACTCGCTCATCAGACAGTCTGACACTCATTCGACCAACACGTCACTGGAAATTCTCGGATCGATCTAATACGCTGCGCCTCGTCTCTGGAATGATCTTCAGCCAGCAGTAGCGTAGCGTGCCAATGGCTACTATATGGCTCGAGCCATGGGCGGCACACATGAAGGGCGGCAAATTGAGCGGCGATGGCCTTTTTTTTGCTTGTCAGGTTGTCGGAGAGTTTTAGCGCATAGGGCGGCAAAATTTAGAAGGGCGGCAAATTCGGCTGCGACGACCTTTTTGCTTGTCAGTTATAATAGGAGTGAGTTGGGGCGGCATTTTTTCCAGGAGCCATGGGCGGCACGAGACCACGCTACGCCACTGTCAGCCAGAGATCCGAAAGACCAATTACGAGTCCTCTTCAGTCCATAAATCAGTCACCATTGGCCATATCACTCCATGGCTAACTTTTCAAAATATAACTAAAAACAATTCTTTTCTAAAAATCTTATTATGAAATCCTTACTGCAGGTCTGCATTCATCCTATGCAAATCTTGTTATAATCCTCCATAGAAATACTTTCCTGCGACTGCCTATCTGGATCTACAACCTTGACCACCACATACTACGGATTAACTGGAGATGCTTAGAAGCACGAGCCGTTGATCGATGTACTCCATGGTTCAATTCTAAAACCTCTTTTACCTAATTTTTATTAATGAATTACCTAATATATCTAAGTCTTGAAATTATATATATATATATATATATATATATATATATATATATATATATATATATATATATATATATATGCTGATGACACTAACTAAATAGCAAGTAATAATTATTTTAGTTTTGTAAGTCTAGATCGCTCTTGGTGAAATATCAATAGGACTCAAACTGCTTTTGAAATTGATCCTAGTAACATGATCATTAGTAATGTAATTGGTATGCTAGCGTTATGGCTAAATTATTTAGCGAGTCTGTGTTCTATGGCACAAAACAATTGCAAGCATTTCTTTCAAGAATATGAGTCCAGCTCTCATTTTCTTAATTAGGATATGTTCGGATCGACGCCATTTTGTCTGATGGACGAAAGAATCATAGATTTATTATAATACACTGGATGCCGTCTATCTATGGCAAAGTCAGGCCAAAGTTGAAGCCAGTTTGCATGGATGGTGTGTCAAGAAATGTTTATCCCGCAGATATCTTGAAGACCTCATAATTCTTTAGCGCTATCATATTTATTTGAGTGCAGCGCCTACTTAGATATGGACGACGTCACCGCTTTAATATGGTGTACCATAGTTGCTTTAAATGTGTTCCGTTTGATCTTTTACTCATATTTTCCACAATTCTTATTCGTGCCAATTGATTTCCGAATATAACTACTATAATCGTATCGTAAAAGTAGATTTTTAGGTCGATTATTAGTTGAGTTTGAAGCCGTTTTGTGCAGTGCTGATTTATACGACTATAAGCCTATGTTACTATGTGACCTATGTCTATGTAATTTTCGAAGGCAGCGACTGCGCAACGTCGCGGCTATTCGCATAAATCAGACGATCAATTACACAATATTTTAAACAACTAGTCCACACTAAATAAGTTAAACGGCTAAACGATATCCGTTCCAACAGTGTACCAAAATTTTCAAGATTTCAGCGGGATAAACATTCCTTGACACACCATCCATGCAAACTGGCCTCACTTTCTGATACCATAGACTCTGTCTTGTGATATTAAAGTCTATGGAAAGAATCGTGTTGTTTGAAGTTAATTTTCTCATTTTCACTTTTGGCGATATTTTCATGTAAGTTTTTGTATCAATCGCAAGTATGTAATGTAAGTTGTGATGGTATTTGTGTCTTAAAGACGTTTGAATGGAGAAACGAATGCAATGCATTTGACTGATTATTTCCATATAGCGCTTTAGTTCTTCTAACATTAAGAGTTTGAAATTGATTTTCTGAAGCATATTTCGAGCGCCTGGTTAGAGATACGTAATTCGTATCTTTAGCATAGGGGTTATAGATACGTAATTCGTATCTTTAGCATAGGGTTATAGATACGTAATTCGTATCTTTAGCATAGGGGTTATTATTATTATTATTATTATTATTATTATTATTATTATTATTATCTACGACAATTTATATAGCGCAGTAGCATAACTGGAGCTAAAGTCAAGAACGCTTTACAAAGGAGTCACTTATAAGAGATGTTAAATAAGTGTGTCTTTAGAGCTTCTCAAAACAGCCGACGGACTTCGCATTAATAACATCGCTTGGCAACGAGTTCCACAGGGCTGGGTTTCCCCGCGTGACTGATCTGTCACCGAACACGGCAGTCTTCGAAGGCGGAGGGACGATCAACAATGTCCGACTACTGGAACGAAGTTCCGCGCGTCTGTCGTTCGTCGTTGCCCTGCATACGAGTGTTGATATGTAGTCAGGACAGGTGGTGTCGTTCAGGGCCCGATATGTAATCAGGCATCGCTTGTAGGTGATGCGTTCTCGAAACCCAAGCCAGTGAAGCTTGTCTCTAAGCAACGGTGTCACGTGATCATTCCAGCGGTTATAGATCCGTAATTCGGATCTTTAGCATAAGGGTTATAGATACGTCATTCGGAATGTATATTTAGACCATATGCTTTAATATCAAATTAGTAATAATTTAAATAAAGGGGCATGACTACCTACGGGTCTGCGCCCCTTATAATATGCATGCAATGCTTTTATCTGTCAAATATTCATATAGTCATCACGCGACGCCGTCTGTCTCTTTTCGGTCAGGTGGCGCACCAGGACAACAACATTCTAACCCTCCCGCGTCAGCAGGTGGGCGATGGTGTGTCCCAATGTTTTATCCAGGCCCGTTAGAGGAGATCCTATATGGCGACAACCTGACGTCAACATTGTAGTGGATGGAATATTTTTAATCTTATAAGTAATACATTTATAACTAAGACCCCAAATAATATAACAATATGTTAGGTATGGGTGAATCATTGTAAAATAATTGCTTAAAAGTGCTTTTTATTAATAAATATCATTATATGCCTATATGATTCGAACAGACCATTATACTGAAGAGAGAGAAAGAGAGGCCTTTTAAGCGGTCAACTGGCGTCTCTTCCAGTGATGGCCCCACTCGTCATCGTCCACGCTCTCCGGTCAGTCGACCCCAATACTGTTCCTGTTATTAAGACAGACGACGAAGAAAAAGCGACAACAATCGAAATTTTTCAAAGAAATCGACAGGCGAAGAAGAGGAGAAACCTGTCAACGGAAATTCTAATCGATCGTCAGATTCCACTAAACACTCAATCAAACCTAAAACCTACGCAGTGGCGTCGCCAGAATTTTGTGTCAGGAGAAGGGGCTGGAGTGCCATATTCTTTACCCCAACCACACACACAACGGATTTGCGCGAATCTGGAAGGTTGTCTGAGGCAGGTTGGGTGGGTGGGGGCATTTGCCGCCATTTACTCCCCGTGGCGACGCTTTTTTTAAAACTTGCCCCCCACAAAAATAGAAAATCCCACAATTTTGGGGTGGATTAGTTCTCAAGAGTGGTCTACAGTCATGTGCAGTACATTATAATAATAATGTGATTTTAAGTGGTTTAGGAGGCTAAGTAGGCCTGTGTGAAAACCACTGATGTAACCATCTGCATTCAATAACCTAGTTATCTAGATAGCCTTTGAATCCGTTCACTGTTTCAACTGTCACTCCACCACGTCCAAACTGTTCCATTTGTCCACAATCCTTGCACTAAAAAGTTTTCTTTCTTGGACCAACCCTCTGCTTAAACAAACATTTTTTATCCAACACTGCTCACGCAACTGTAATTATTATTGTACGTCATAACTGTCTATTCTGCGCACATTGGAAGGCTTGAACACCGGTAATCCGCAGTCCTCGTGGATTTGGTGAAGCCAAGTGATTGGTGGTCTGCCTCGTGGACGAATCCATCCTGACATCTTAATGTCTCTGTCTCGAAGTGGCGCTGCTAGTTGAAGTGCAGCTGAGGCAGGTACTGCTGGTGGGAGTCTTGTGACGTGCCCCAAAGAGGAGTCGCGGTGTACAATTAGTAGGAAAAACTTTCTTTTTTGCTCGTCAGCCTTTTTACAGTTAAGGGGCCCCAATCATGGACACACACGGGCCCCCAAAATAACGCTAAGCCAAACTAATTTTGAGTTTATAATTGTATTATCGTATTTTAGAGGCCTAATGAACTATTTTTATATAGCCGTAAGCATTGGGGCGTTACCAGCCGAACATTCCGAAAATCCTGACAAACAAATATAGGTCGTCGCTTATTTTTCCCTTACTTAAATTAGTTAGACCTACATTCAGTATATGAGGGCAGTTTTCAGTTGCTCCTTAGGCCTAATTCTTTCTTTTCCCTACCTTAGATCCGATTTCGGCGTCCATCATGGGCGTCCGCAGAAATTTATGAATGGGGTGCAAAACAAGGTCTTGTGACGAAAGAAACAAGTAATTTTACTTTTCATAACGCCTCAATTTTTCCATGGGGTGCAATTTCACCTTGCATCCCCTTCCGGACGCCCATGGCGCCCATCCATCCATCCGCAGAATAATAATACGGTATAAAAATTTTTAGTCGGCCGAGCATGTGACTGCTAAGCCAGCCCCCCGCCCCTGGCTACTCCACTGGCCGTAAGCGTAGCATAACCAAAGACACGGCATTTATTAAAGGGTTATGATCAGTGTGATCACCCGTGCTGGGTGGCACCCGTGTGGCCAGTGGAGTAGCCAGGGCGGGGGCTGGCTTAAAGTCACATGCTCGGCCGACCAAAAATTTTTATACCGTATTATTATTCTGCGGATGGATGGATGGGCGCCATGGGCGTCCGGAAGGGGGATGCAAGGGGGTGAAATTGCACCCCCATGGAAAAATTGAGGCGTTATGAAAAAGTAAAATTACTTGTTTCTTTCGTCACAAGACCTTGTTTTGCACCCCATTCATAAAGGAGCAACTGAAAACTGCCCTCATATACTGAATGTAGGTCTAACTAATTTAAGTAAGGGAAAATAAGCGACGACCTATATTTGTTTGTCAGATTTTTCGGAATGTTCGGCTGGTAACGCCCCAATGCTTACGGCTATATAAAAATAGTTCATTAGGCCTCTAAAATACGATAATACAATTATAAACTCAAAATTAGTTTGGCTTAGCGTTATTTTGGGGCCCGGTGTGTCCATGATTGGGGCCCCTTAACCGTAAAAAGGCTGACGAGCAAAAAGAAAGTTTTTCCTACTAATTGTACATTCTGACGACTCCTCTTTGGGGGCACGTCACAAGACTCCCACCAGCAGTACCTGCCTCAGCTGCACTTCAACTAGCAGCGCCACTTCGAGACAGAGACATTAAGATGTCAGGATGGATTCGTCCACGAGGCAGACCACCAATCACTTGGCTTCACCAAATCCACGAGGACTGCGGATTACCGGTGTTCGAAGCCTTCCAATGTGCGCAGAATAGACAGTTATGACGTACAATAATAATTACAGTTGCGTGAGCAGTGTTGGATAAAAATGTTTGTTTAAGCAGAGGGTTGGTCCAAGAAAGAAAAACTTTTTTAGTGCAAGGATTGTGGACAAATGGAACAGTTTGGACGTGGTGGGAGTGACAGTTGAAACAGTGAACGGATTCAAAGGCTATCTAGATAACTAGGTTATTGAATGCAGATGGTTACATCAGTGGTTTTCACACAGGCCTACTTAGCCTCCTAAACCACTTAAAATCACATTATTATTATAATGTACTGCACATGACTGTAGACCACTCTTGAGAACTAATCCACCCCCAAATTGTGGGATTTTCTATTTTTTTGTGGGGGGGGGCAAGTTTTAAAAAAGCGTCGCCACGGGGGGAGTAAATGGCGGCAAATGCCCCCCACCCACCCAACCTGCCCTCAGACAACCTTCCAGATTCGCGCAAATCCGTTGTGTGTGTGTGGGGGGGTTGGGGTAAAGAATATGGCACTCCAGCCCCTTCTCCTGACACAAAATTCCTGGCGACGCCACTGCGTAGGTTTTAGGTTTGATTGAGTGTTTAGTGGAATCTGACGATCGATTAGAATTTCCGTTGACAGGTTTCTCCTCTTCTTCGCTTCGTCGATTTCTTTGAAAAATTTCGATTGTTGTCGCTTTTCTTCGTCGTCTGTCTTAATAACAGGAACAGTATTGGGGTCGACTGACCGGAGAGCGGTGGACGATGACGAGTGGGGCCATCACTGGAAGAGACGCCAGTTGACCGCTTAAAAGGCCTCTCTCTCTCTTCAGTATAATGGTCTGTTCGAATCATATAGGCATAATTATAATGAAATTTATTAATAAAAAAGCACTTTTAAGCAATTATTTTACAATGATTCACCCATACCTAACATATTGTTATATTATTTGGGGTCTTAGTTATAAATGTATTACTTATAAGATTAAAAATATTCCATCCCCTACAATGTTGACGTCAGGTTGTCGCCATATAGGATCTCCCTCTAACGGGCCTGGATAAAACATTGGGACACACCATCGCCCACCTGCTGACGCGGGAGGGTTAGAATGTTGTTGTCCTGGTGCGCCACCTGACCGAAAAGAGACAGACGGCGTCGCGTGATGACTATATGAATATTTGACAGATAAAAAGCATTGCATGCATATTATAAGGGCGCAGACCCGTAGGTAGTCATGCCCCTTTATTTAAATTATTACTAATTTGATATTAAAGCATATGGTCTAAATATACGTTCCGAATGACGTATCTATAACCCTTATGCTAAAGATCCGAATTACGGATCTATAACCCCTATGCTAAAGATACGAATTACGTATCTCTAACCAGGGCGTATTTCGAGGCTGTGTTAGCCTACGGATTCTAATGCTTCTATACTAAATAAGGTTTTGTTATGTTTATGCATTTATTTATGCAATCTCATGAGTTTTAGCGACGCCAAGCAGTGTTTTAACGAGACTTTTGAAAGGTCTCGAGAGCAAGACCAATACTTTAAACATTTGGTCTCGAGACTAAGAGCAAGATTTAAACCCCTGTGGTCTAGAGACCAAGACCAAGACTTTACCCATCTGGTCTCAAGACCAAGACCTTCCAACGTTTTGTTCTCTAGTCCCAGACCTAGCGACATATTTATAGATTTATAAATACCGGTAGACATCAATAACATAACTATTATGTGAATTTCTATCAACATGTTTCAAATGATTAACAATGAAGATCATAGCCAGACACCAGCTACTTATAGCCTAGACATTTAGCTAATAGTTATGATCAGTGATATTTCAGTTTTGGAAATAATTTCAGTTTCTATTCAGTTTCAGTTTTAGGGTTGCTAATTTCAGTTTCTATTCAGTTTCAGTTTTGGAAATAATTTCAGTTTCTATTCAGTTTCAGTTTTAGGGGTTGTCAATTTCAGTTTCTATTCAGTTTCAGTTTTGGAAATAATTGCAGTTTCTATTCAGTTTCAGTTTTAGGGTTGCTAATTTCAGTTTCTATTCAGTTTCAGTTTTGGAAATAATTTCAGTTTCAGTTAACTGGTAATCACTGTCAACGTTCAAGAATTGTGAAGTAATAATTGTTCAGTTAGTTAGGTAACGAAATGTGCATATAATTTTAGGAAGACTCTCATTTCTAAATTTTTTCCTTGACTATTCCTTCGGCCAGCTGCTAATGACCCACACGGTGAGAAATTAACTGAGAATAATAAAAATAATCATGAACTGACTATAGTGGCATATCGCACAAATACTACTAGGACACCTTACAACTAAAAAAAAACAGTATATCCTACAACGATCAATGTTCTGGATAACTGGATAACTATGAACAAAGAGAGCAGTTTTAAGTTCGTTTGAATGCTCGCAGTGTCTTTGCCATAGTTGTTGATGGTGGCAGGCTATTCCAAACTTTGGCAGCCGCTACCGAAACAACATCACGGTCACCAATGGTAATGTGGCGTGTGTAACGAACGGCGAGAGTAAGACTGGACGCAGATCGCAATGTCGTTGACGAGACTTGATGTCAGAAGTCTTGCAGAAACCAGCCGACAGATACGATGGCGTCAGACCATGAAGACACCGATAAGCAAGGATCGCCAATTTGTATTCAATCCGCTGTGGAATACTTAATCCAGTGAAGTTCATGAAGAAGCGGTGTCATGTGATCTCGATCTTCTGGCTTGATAGACAAGACGTGCTGCTGTATTGAGGACAGCCTGAAGTCTGTCAGTCAGTTGCCTTAGTAGCCCAGCTAGAGCACATTGCAATAATCCAGACGTGGCATAACCAGAGACACCAGTAAAGTCTTTAAAATCCGGCGGTGGAATGGAGTTCTAAATGCTTTGAATTTCTCTCAGGATTGAGGAGCAACAGGGTACCGTTTTCAGAACATGTGTTGTCATGGAGAAGCAGGCTTTTGGAAATTAAGAGTTACATTAAATAAATATTGGGTGAAGCTAAGATTGACATCTTGCTAGAATGTCATTTCCAATAGCTTCCTTGCCATTTGATAAGTATTATTATGCCTCGTTGTGCAATCTGAAATCACCTGCCTACCACATGCAAGTTATGTATTTAAATCTAAAAAAGCTTTAAATTTTTTTGGTAAATGCTTACAATTTCAGTTTTGGAAATAATTTCAGTTTCTATTCATTTTCAGTTTTAGGGTTGCCAATTTCAGTTTTTATTCAGTTTCAGTTTTGGAAATAATTTGAGTTTCAGTTTCAGTTAACTGTTTTAAAATAATTTCAGTTTCTATTCAGTTTCAGTTAACTGAAATATCACTGGTTATGATGCATGGTGGCTTCAACTTAACAGCACCTTGGCCTTTAGGATAAGGTATTTCCTTTTTCGCCATTAATTGCAGTTGATTAAATTATGGTTTGACGCTGACACTGATTACAGAAGTATGACAAGTATCATAACAAGTACTAAACATAAAAACGGTAAAACCTGAATACACAGATGACTTCCGGTCAAAACATAGACATAAATAGGCCTAATTTGATGGAGTTGCCATTTATTACAGAGAACACCTGCATAGAGTACCAAGTGTAGGCCTACAACTAATCGCCCTGTAGGCATTCCTTCATATTTATTAACAAAACAGATGATGCCACACAAATGATGACATACAGATTTGCAATGATTAGAGTTAATGAGAACTCAAGACTTTTGCACCCAGGTCTCGAGACTTCAGATGCTAGATCTTGAGACCAAGAGCAACACTTTACCCCTTTAGTCTCAAGACCAAGACCTGCTGTGGGCAAACTCGAATGCACTTGAGATCCGAGACCTTGGTCTCGAGATCACAACACTGCTCCAAGCGTCTTAAACAACATCTTAGAATTATTCCTGGGAAGTGTCGATTTTTATGGTTATTAGTTTTTTAGCATATGCATTATTTAAAATGGTTTCTCTTCTATTGTCTCTGAAGAAGGTTTAACGTTAAAAGAATGAATTTGGCCTCAGACACGTAATGCTATTATTTCCTACGTTGCCAACGATCACATCTATGTATCAATAGTTGTTGTTTTTGTTGTTTGAAACTATTTTAGAGTCTCCTGTTCCCATGCATTGCTACTTTTCATTGCATTTTGGTGCTTCTTGGATTTCTTTTTGTGTGTATTTTAGTTCTTCTCTTCATATGGTGACCAAAAGCAGCTTTTTCCTAATTGTCTTTTGTTTAGTATTATTTATTCTACTGGTTAATATATTCTTCCATATTTCTTAAAATTGCATCTTCGCATATTATGCCCTCTATATCCATTTATTCGATTGTGTCCTTTTCATTATTTCTTAAGATATGACTTGTATAATCCTGTTTGCATATGCTCCCTTCCTCATTGTTTCTCCCTGTCTCTTTTCTCTCCATATGTATCTGTATTTCTATTTTGCTCTCTGTCTATCCTCAGTATATATATATATATATATATATATATATATATATATATATATATATATATGTATATATATATACCAGTTAAGGGGTTAAACAAGGTTTTGAATCAGTTGCCCTGTGGAATTCTCTTCACCCCAGAATAGTTAAATTAGCAACTGCTGATTCCATGGCCAGCTTTTGAAACAGCTTAAACTTTTCTCTTTATTGTTATGCAATAATTCCAGCAGAAGCACTTCTGAGGCATTCTTCAGCTATATACAGTATATATTCTGTTACACTACATTACGTAATATATGTTTAAATTCATCTAAAGAAGTAATTACAAATTGATTCCATATCAAATTGTTTGCAGTTACATTGATTGTCTATCTTAATATCAATGTTCCTATTTTCTCTTAAAAGCACATCATAATGTCTTATGTTATTTGCATTTGCAGGAAGCATTCATGAAAGAAGGTGTTTTTCAAGCAGATAATTTCCTTAAAGAAATCTTGTGAATGAAAACTTTGTTTCATTGGAAATTTGATTGAAATCTATACAACTGTTCAGTGAACTTAGAAGAGAATGGAAAGATTGCATTACTGTAATACATGTGGCAAGACATTCATTTGCATAAGTAAACTTACAATTCATGAAAGAATTCATACGGGGGAGAAACCATATTTATGTGAAATATGTGCAAAGACATTCAATCAAAAAAGTAATCTCAAATCTCATAAAAGAATTCATACTGGAAGGAAGTCATATGCATGTAAAATATGTGAGAAAACATTCAGTCATTTACACAGTCTTGAAGCTCATGAAAGAATTCATTCTGGAGAAAAGCCATATGTATGTAAAATTTGTTCAACGGCATTCAATCGAAAAAGTGATCTTAAACGTCATGAAGGAATTCATTCTGGGGAGAAGCCATATATTTGCAAATTATGTAGCAGGGCATTCAGTCGAAAAGGTGTTCTTAAAATTCATGGAAGAATTCATACGGCAGAGAAACCATTTGTATGTGAAATATGCACAAAGGCATTCTGTCGAAAAGATCATCTTAAAATTCATGAAAGAATTCATACCGGGGAGAAGCCGTATGTTTGTAAAATATGCAGAAAGGCATACAATCAATTAGGTACTCTTAAGTTTCATGAAAGAAGTCACGGCGGAAAGAAACCTTACAGAAGTCATGTTTGTAGCAAAGCATTCTGTCGAAGACAGGATGTGACAAAGCATCACAGAATACACACTGGACAAAAGCTACAATATGCTAATCACCACAGAATTTCTGAGAAATCATCTTATGAAATGTCTAGGCTGAAGGATCTTAAACATACTGATGTTGGAGAAAATCTGTTGGTATGATTAGGAATAAACAAGAAAAGAAAGCTTGCTTTGCTGTTAAACCATTTGGATGTGGATTTTGTGATGAACTTTTGTAGAAGAAACTCATTTTCTAAAGCATTGTTCTCTTCACTTTGGAGATAACGATTTATATCAGGATTTGATCTTTCATTCTGATTGTCAAGGAATAGTTTCAATGAAAAATTAAAAGAAGGATTGATTTTGTTGTGTGAACATTTCTTTGCTGTTTCAAATTCAATTAAAGTGAAACTCTGATTTCTAAGTAACTGCTATTAATAATGGAATTATGTATATATATATATATATATATATATATATATATATATATATATATATATATATATATATATATATATATATATATATATATATATATGTCAGGATGTTTTTGTAGTTTTTCATTGACTAAATTTGTTTCTCTAATTTTCATGGTTTCTATTCCTTTGCATTAAATTTTGTTAATTGGTTTTGTGATTTGGTCCTGAGTTTAGGTGTCTTTTCATATTCTTCTGAGCACTGCATTATTTAAGATGTTTCACTGGTTGTTTCAGGTCATGTCTTGACAGTAATTTTGCCATTTCAAAAATGTACAACTCTAAGGGAACCATATCTGGATGAGAAAAAATAACAGACTAAAAAAATTCATTTAGATCTCTACTGCAAAATACTTGTGTGAATAGATTGTTGATGAATGCAAATATCATATTTTAATGTGTTACAGCAAGCATTGTATTGCGGCTTAAACAGTTCAATAGGAATCCATTTTAATGGACGTCTAACTAGATTTGTGAATTCGCCTCTGAATCAATCATCTCTCAAAATTTGCGATCGTGCTTTTTGAAACGCTGCACCAAAATTTTGGGACTCAATTCCAGCATCCCTCTGCTGTCTACACCATGGTCAAATAATAAATGCTGAGTCACAATTTCCATCCCATCTTGCAACATCTCAAGTTTTACTTTCTATACTTAATTAAGTCATTTCTCTTCCAAAAAATCATTTCCTCCATACCTGTAACGTCCCAACCACTGGCGCTTTGGATTAAATGACCCTGCATTAATGGTCCCACCTCTGGCTATAGCTAGTCCTACTTCATTTTGAGATTAAGCGCCTAGAAATAAGAAGCTACTTTAGTGCTGCTTTGAAAGCACTAGGCCTATAGAAAACTAACGAGATTTTACTTACTTAGCGAGAGAAAACCTAGACAATGAAGAGGAGACAAAGAAAGCCGGCAAGGACCCCACCCACCAACCAATGGGAACTGTCGACTGTTGACTATAAAACCAAACGGCATTAGAACTATTAACAGCCAGTCACTGTATGATCGCTGCCAAGAATACACGTAGGGCATACTTCCTCTATTGCGTCTTGTTCACTATAGTGTTGATCAGACACTGTACAACCCTGTATAATGACCCGAGTCATTTACAGATTATTACATTAATGATCCGTCAACATGGGTTCACTGTTTGGGCAACTGAAAGTCGTTTTCGAAATGCCGACATTAATCTGGTCTTCGCTGCCCTTTGCTCACTGTAGCTTTATTAAGAGAAAGAAAAAATTCAGCTAATAGAAATCCAGCTCTTGTTTCACTTGAGCATTTATTTACTGATCATCGCCATTTTGTGTCATCGATGATAGGATTTTGCGCATTTCAATTAAGCATTAATTTTGGCGAATTTCTATCATTTTCATTGTTGGATAACTTTTTCAGGTCACTCTTACTGACATAGTTTCTAGTCTGGGGAAAATATCTACCTAAGTCTATCACACTGACTCCTTTACAAGGGACTCAATGCCTGATTTGCATATTGGCTGTAGAGATTTATGTAGCGCTACAATGTTTTAGGATAATCTGTATTTTAGTCAGATAAATTCCAAACATAAAATGAACTTCAAACATAGAATATAGTTACTTCAAGGTAATTGGCTAGTTTAGCGTCCAAATTAAATCAATACGCTTGACTATTGAAGCAGGCAACTGACATCCGCTGCAAACACGTGTGTACGTGATGAGAAGGCGCCTAGCCAACCACTGCAAACGATGTTTATTTGTATCAATTGGTTTTACAGACAAAAAGTTCACAAATTCATCGCTAATCTTTTGGACGTTTAGCAGCTGGATAGCAGGTACAATTTCTCTTAGAGTGGGCGGTCTACCTGTCATTTCTTTGATGGGGTTTGCAACTTATAACTAAAATTTTATAACTTATAACTGATACTTATACATTTATAGCACCAACATGAAATGGCATATTCTCAAACATTATAAAGTTATCCAATTTGTGAAAAGTCAGGATCAATTTGTGACGCTAAACTAGCCAATTAGTAATTACCTGCTTCAACATGCCCCAGGATAATTAAAATAGGTCATTGTATAAAGTTATATAGAGCATATTTTTAACAGTTCAGTTAATTCATATAGCGCCATGTAGGAAGAAAGACACGTCGGTGATTTCAGAGGAGTCTAAATTTTGGCAATCCCCGAGTGACGCCCATTAATGGCTTCAGACGAATTCCCATCAATCAAAATTCAAGGCTTTAAAGTTCAAATTCTTTCTTAGATAAACCCCTTCTCCTACATTTTTAGAAAATATACAATATATCTGATGAAATTCATAAAGGCTCTATACAAATGCTACATTCTGTGTCATGATGTTAAAATTCGTGCTATATAAGTTTATTCACTTGCCTATTTTAAGCAGGGGCATTTTCAAAGTAACTATCTACTAATTTTTAGTTTTGAGATGTTTCATTTGGATAAGATATAGGTTCTTTGAATTTCCGACTAAAATACAGGATTACCTAAATTAGTTTTTCTGCCATGCAGAAGCGGTTTCCAGTACAGCCAAATATACTTAATAGTAAAAATAGCCTATATCAGGGGTCGGCAACCTACGGCACTGAATAGTAAAAATAGCCTATATAACGCTTTTCTTGTTATTTAACTGGGACCAGAAATTGGAATCAACAATGGGAGATTATGATTCAAACCAAGGAGTGACCATAGACTGATGTCAAGAATGATGATGGCGACGATGATGTTGATGTTATGTATGAGGGAAAACAGCGCGCCACCTAGGAGTAACAACAACTGGCACACATTAGGAAATTCAAATGACTCATTTTGGTTTGGAATCACTGCATGAGTCAGATCAGAGAACAGTTCTATGCCTAAGGTCCTTCATTTTTATTGCTCAATATTACAAGGATTGATAGTCCGGAAATAAGTGTACTCTACGGATACCTCCCCTATGATTGCCTTCTGTAGCCATAGCAATGACGGGTGAAACAGAGAATTGAGGGAAATTCTACTTTTAACAGTCCATGTAATGCTGCTTGTAAATGTTAATTTCACCACTGACGTCTTACTTGTTGCTAAATGTGCAAATAAAAGGAAAAGATAAGTAAACAACTTCAACTGCAGAGGTGAAATGGTGAAAAAAGCATAGTATGTGGCCTATCAACAATGGGATTTGGGATGCAAAAGGAGATGATATGGTGGAGATGATAGGAAAGGAAAGAATGATGCAAGCAAAGGCATTAATGGAACATTAATCTAGCAGTATCCAGTCAAACAGAATCGAATTGCTTGGACGATTTCCCTCAAACACTTTATGCGGAAGAATTGCCTCCAGTTCGGCTCCAAAATCAGAATATCAAAACTTCAGAATACCGATCTATAGCCATCTGTGTAAGAGAAGAATTTAGGGGTTAATGTAGTTGAGAGGATACAATTCATATACATATAATTAATATATGAGAATCTGAAGTTTCTATAGATTGCTCCAAAATAAGACAGACGATTTCATAAAACATCCATTTTTACAGCATTTACTGTCATGGATGGTATCATAAATGTGTTGCTCACAGTAATGCAGATGTCAATTTTCTCGGTTTTAATACTGAAATTGTTTCTGTATTGTGTGATCCCACTTTAGCGGATAAAAGAAACTTATTAGAAATTATAAATAACAGTGAAAGGTCTAACTCAGCAGATTTTTATATAATAACATCTGTGGCTTTCTTGCTATAGACAAGTTGTGTACTTAGCTGGATGATGATGAGATGTGAAACAGGTTTTCATGTTTAATATTTCAAAATTAGTCTAAACAAGAAATTGTATTTTAATTCTAGATAGCTTTATTTTCAAGTACATTGATTGAACAGTGATTGAGGTAATTGAGTTTATAAATTTTATATTCTCTTATTTTTATCAATCTGATTTCATGCTTTTTTCTTTTGCTTGGCTCCAAATAGCATATCAATTGTGTGACATTTTTCAGAGAATTCAAGAAATCAGAAGCAGTTTTTCATCCAGAATAGGATACATTTTAGCAGATTACAGAAGATACTTTACCAAATGAATCCTGTATTTTGATCAATTTTGTAACGAAGGACTTCACCGTTTCTATTCATACATGTAATTAACAAAGAGGGAGTTTTCATCCAGAAAATTGTAGTGGATTGCAGAAGATACTTTACAAACTGAATGAACCCAAACTTTTTAAAGAAAGGGAAGGACTTTGCCATTTCTATACATGCATGTAATTAACAAAGATTTTCAACAGAAGTTTTCCTATTATTTACGAAAATATGCAGAGTTCTGATATATTGCATAATTCTAATACATTAATTGAAGCGTTCTCCCATAAACATCCACTTCAACTTAATGAAGGAATTCATGGAAGAGAGAAGCCCTGTGCTTGTAAGATATGCAAAGAAACAGAAGAAAATCTTAGCCATCATGAGAGGATCCATACTGTACAAAAACCGTATGTTTGTAACATGTGCACAAAAGAATTCACTCTATTAAGCAGACTTAATGTTCACGTAAGGATTCATAGTGGGGAAAAGCCATACATCTGCAAAATATGTACAAAAGAATTCAGCAAAATGAGCAGTCTTAAACGTCATGAAAGAATTCATACTGGAGAAAAGCCTTATGTCTGTAAGATATGCACAAAAGCATTCAGTCAGTTAAGCAGTCTTAATATTCACGAGAGGATTCATACTGGGGAAAAGCCATATGTTTGTAAATTATGCTGAAAGCATTTAGCCAAATAGGCAGTCTTAAAAGTCATGAAATAATCCATACTGGAGAAAAGCCATATGTATGTAAGATATGTAAAATGCATTCAGTCAAAAAGAAGGCCTTAACCGTCATGAGAGGATTCATACGGGAGAAAAGCCGTACGTTTGTAAGATATGCAAAATAGCATTCAGTCAGATAAGCAGTCGTAATGTTCATGAGAGGATTCATACTGGGAAAAGCCGTATGTGTGTAAAATGTGCATGAAGGAATTCAGATATCTACAAAGACTCCAAGATCATGAAAGAATTCATACTGGAGAGTTGCCTTACCAATGCTATGTATGTAGCAAAGCATTTAGTCAGCGAGGACATATGATAAGACATCAGAGAACACACACTGAACAGAAGGAAAAAATTGTGAAATTCTAAGAAATCGTCTTTTGAAGTTGATCTTAAAAGCATTGTTATTAAGGAAAGGTTTGCTGTCAGGATGTTTGTGGAGAAACGACCAAAGAACAGTCCTTTTGCAGTTAAACCTTTTGGATGTGGATTTTGTGGTGAAATGTTTGTTGAGAAGACCATTTTCTTATGCATTGTTCTCTTCACTCCAGTGAAGGAGATTTTCTTTGCTTATTAAATAAAAAGTTCTTTTAACACAGTATCTGACAATTGAAATAAGAAATCAAATTTTGATTTCTTATTTCAATTGTCAGAGAACTGTGTTAAAAAGACGTATTGAAAGAGAGAGATTTCCATTGGTGATCTGAGTAAACAACTTGTACAGGAGGTTGTCACTGGAAGCAGTCTGAGATGGTTTGGACATTTCAATCGAATGGAGGATTCTGTTTGTGTCATAACAATGAGCATGAGGTCGTGTGAGATCATGTTTTCTTTCTGACAAGTTTGACTTCTGTGTGGGTGAAATAGTGGACAAACTATTCTAAGAAATTTGATTATTATGAATATTTGTGTCTGGGATTGGTGATTGTTTAATTTTCATTAACAAAAATATTTGTTTTGTGTTCCTTTCTTCAGTTAATGTTGATAATTTGAAATAACATTTTGGATGTTATAAATATCAAGAGTTTTCTAATCATTTAAAATTCAGATTTACATAACAAAATTTAATTTTTATATTTAATCAAATTGAGGATGTTTTAATAAAATATTCAAAATGCAATTTGATGCTTTTCTTATACAATTATATTGCCTTTCGTAGGGTTTCTTTTTGACGCTGAAGCCAGAATTTCCAATAATTCTATGATGATTTATTTATTTACTCATCTCTCCAAATAGCATACGATGTTGTGATTTATATATTGAATTAATTCACTATTACTCTTTTCCTAATACCTGATTTTAAATGTTGTATAAATAGTTTTGACATTAGCCATAATTTTACATTTTATGTGTTTGAATACGTAGATTGTCCCGATGGTGCACCTGATATATGATAGTATTTGGCTCGGCAGACAATGTTACAACATTTTACTTGTTTGAATAAGTTGATAAATAGACACTGTTAGAAAAGCAAACTCCAGTTTCCTCCAATCTCCTCATCACCATGCCTTCTTGCCACTTGGGTACTCTGAACTTTCAAAGGACTTCTCGCCAATATGACGACAATCACTTTAAACAATCATAATACACCAATTTCCGAAGAAATGCTTTAAAACGATTGTAATCGGTATTCTCATAAACACATTGCATTCTCATTCTCATAAACACATTGCAGCAAAATCAACTTTGTCTGGAAAACTGCATCAAGTCAAATTCAAATGAGTTCAGAGACTTTGACAGGAAACATTTTGCAAAGAAACTCTATCTGTTGCAAAATGTAACCAGTGATATCAATGACATCGAATATGTGGACGATGTTACACTGTGGTGAACACATTCACAATATAGACTTCATATCATTTGTCTCATGGTCAGATACCAAAGTGCAAAATTTATGGGAAAATACCAAAGTATGACTTTCTTGGCAAACGAAAGAAAACAAATGGAAAATGTAAAAAAAATTCCACCAAACTGAACTAATCAATTCCAGCTGAACGCTGTCATATCTATATTAATTTATACAGCAGATCTAATAATCTGGAAGCAAAATATTGGTTACAGTTGTTAAAAAGATCTTCATCAGAATATGATTTATTTGCTTCACATTTAATATTGATGTTGCTCATATGTGCTGTATATTGTACACACAGTTGACGGTTTATGTGCTAACTTTTATTCTTGAAACACTAGAAGAGATTTTCGACCTGATTCGGCAATTGACCTCCATCAAATATATTTAATAGTAAGAATATTATATAATTAATAATGAAAAGAATAAATAAAATAGTAAGAATAATAAAAGAAAGTCAGAAATGACCTCTGCCTTGAATGTCATTTATGACTCTACATGCCGGTCTCAAACCCGGACGAAGGAGGAGGTTTGGGTGGCTGAGTGCAGATACAGTCACCCGTAAAAAGCATAAAGACGACACTATTGACAGGCCCAGCAAGTCGAATAGTGGAACCTACTTGCTCATAAAAACAGAAGAAAGCCTCAAAACGGATAGATCTCTTGGAAATCGACCCGGAATGAAACTGGACATAGATTAAGGATTGTGACTTTAAACATAGGAACTCTGAAAAATAAACAAGAACTGATGACAAAAAAGAAAAATTGATAAACTAGGATTATGTGAAACACGGATGAAAGGACATTGTTGTCCAAGAATATCATGTCCTAATCAAGATCATCCATGAATATCACGTCCTAATGTACTCAGGACAAAAGGACACCAGACACGGAGTAGCAATCATAACCTCGCCAGCAATTGGACCTAAGATACAAGAAGTTATCTACAGACCTAAGATACAAGAAGTTATCTAGACCAATGAAAGGATCATAGGGATCGCAGACAGGCCACAAGTCTAACTGCAACGGGGTACAAGTAAGCATATGTAACGCTTGGCCTGTTTTGAGAGATATACGTCCACCTGTCACAACGCCACCCCTGAATAGCATCTGGGGCATGGATATCTGCAATACACGTGGCCAAAGAAAGGAAATGGCCACGGACAAAGGCTTTGACGGTCATAATGGACTATGGAGTGTAATAGATCAAAACCTACATAGGTGGTGCATATATATGTTTTGGACTAAATGGCAGCATATCGTTAACAGCCCAACAGAAGAAATTTTTCCAAAGCCAAGAGGACACCCAAAACATGCTTTAAAACGCCCTGCTCTGAAGAATATGAAATTAATTTAATTGATCTCAACTAAATCACAAAACCAGCAAAATTTGAGAATAAATTTACCGATAGTCAATTAAAAACTATAAAACACCAACATGTGTAATGTCAAAGAAAACATCAATAAAAGTCAAATTTTATTTTTAATAGCAGTTATTTAGAATTATGAAGTTCAATTTAATTGAATCTGAAATCTTCACAAAATGAAAACAAATAAGATTAATTTTATGGCACAACTGTAATTACTTAACTTTAGATGTCTATGAAAATACACTAGCACATACTAACATACTTGCTCCAATACATACTTATATGCAATACAATCAACAGATAAATTAATCATTTGAACATGTCCAAACCATCTCAAACTGCTCCCTTTTACTTCATCTGCAATACACTTTATTCCAAGCTTATTGCTCAGTTCTCTAATAGCAAATCTTTCTTTTACTTTTTCATCAGAAACTATTCCATGACAATCAGAATGGAAAATCAAATCTTGAGACAAATCACTATCACAAAAGTGAAGAGAACAATGCTTTAGAAAATGGGTTTCTTCTACAAATAATTCATTGTAAACTGCACATCCAAATGGTCTAACAGCAACATGAGATTTCTTCTCTTGTTTACTCCTAGTCATGCTAACAGATCAAAGTCAAATTCCAACACCAATATATTTAACTACGTATGCATTGAAGGGAAGGAGGGGTTGGATTTAGTTGATTTTTGGGTAAGGATGCATAGGGGGAGGGTCTTGACTGAATGTGTACATATGCACAATATATAGTCTACGTAACAATTCAAAAACTGATCTGGTACTACGGTTATTCACACACATTAGATTTGAACACAATTACAGTTATTTTGTCTGATGCGGTGTTCAATACAATAACATCTGAATGTTCTATTGTATTTCTTTACTAAATATCAACATTAGAAAACACAATATATCATCAGTGTTTCTGTCTCTCGACAGGTCCAGGTATCCAGTTTCTCCACTCCGATCGATTGCTTGCTTCTTCTTTGAGTTCCTGATATCCTTTATTCATCATCCACTCCAACATCATCTTTCTCGGTCTACCTCTCACTCTCTTTCCCTCCATTTTTCCTTCGATTATTGTTCTTAGTAGAGAGTCATGCCGGAGGACATGTCCCATCCAATTTCTCTGCCTTTTCCGGATTGTATCTATCAGGCTTCTTTCTTCCTCTATCTCCTTCATGACTTCTTCGTTTGTTTTATGCTCTGTGTATTTTACTTTTAGCATTTTCCTCCAAATCCACATTTCAAAAGCCTCTAATCGTTTTATATCTTCCTTTCTCATTGTCCACGTCTCCGCCCCATACAACGCCACACTCCATATCAATGTTTTTACCAATCTCTTTTTAGGTTTAGTTTTAGTTTACTTTGCATCAGTTCCTTTCTCTTGTAAAAGCTTCCTTTGCTATTGCTATACGTCTTCTTATCTCTTTATTGCATCTGGCATCGGTTGTTATCAGACTTCCTAGATAGCTAAATTCCTTCACTTGCTCTATGATCTGTCCGTAAACCTTTATGTCTACTCTCATTCCTTCTTTTTTACTTATTACCATAACTTTAGTCTTTTTTGTATTGATTCTCATTCCATACTTTTCTGACACTTGTATCAGTTTATCCATTACTTCCTGAAGCCCTTTTTGATTGCTTGCTAGCATGGCCTGATCGTCTCTGCAAAGCGCAGCGCCTTTAGTAGTACTCCTCCGACTTTTACTCCCTTATCTGTATTCTCCATCGCCTCTTGTACTAATTCTTCGATGTATATGTTAAACAACAGCGGTGACAGTGGTCATCCCTGCCTTACTCCTCTCCCAATCATACACGATTCACTCAGTTCTCCCTCTATTCTCACCTTCACTGACTGTCCAAGGTATAGGTTTGCTATCAGTCTTCTGTCTCTCCAATCCACTCCCACCCTTTTCAGTGCTCTCATCAAAATCCTCCAATCTACTCTGTCAAACGCTTTTTCGTAATCCACAAGCATATAAAGATATTTTTTCCATTTTGAAGTCTTCTCTCACTTAGCATTCTTAAGCATCCGATTGCATCCCGTGTTCCTTTTCCCTTCCGAAACCCAAACTGATCCTCTCCAAGGAATCCTATTGCATTTGTTTTTCGCTTGTACTCTTTTGTAATGACCTTGAGTATTATCTTCGCCGCATGACATAATAGACTGATAGTTCTATGGTCCTCGCATTCCATTGCATTTACTTTCTTTTAATCGAATCATTATTGATTGTAGAAAATCGTTTGGCCATTCTCCTGTCATATAGATTTGTTGGCAGATTTCGACCAGTTCATTCGTTGCATTCTCTCCTAGTATCTTTATTGCTTCTGCTGGTATGTGGTCCACTCCTTCTGCTTTGTTGTTTTTCATCTCTTCTAATGCGTGCAGAATTTCTTCTTTCATCAGTCCTAATATAACAAAACTAAAATTTAATCAGTCAGATTGTGTGGGGAGGGGTAGAGCAGCTAATTTGTACTACTCGTATGCCATAAATAAAAGCGTAACTGTTATGTACCGGTATGTAATAATTAATAAATGCTCAACCTGACAATGCAACAACTAACCCGATTATCGAAGATATTTTGCCAAAAGGGCTTCAATTCGAACACAATAGATACCAATAAAACACAAATTGTACACCCTGGACAGGACCCAAAACAATTTTAAACAATGCCAGAAGAATATGAAATTGATCTTATCTCAGGAACAAGTTCATATAAAGGTATAAAAACCTGAAAACTGAAGGCGCTAACCCTTCGGTTCTCTGTACAGGCGCTGAGCTCATGGGGTGTATCTTTAACCTTATAGAAATCATGAATTTAGAGAAACAAATTTAGTCAAAGAAAAACTACAAAACATTCCCACATATATAATGTCAAAGGAAAACATTAATAGAAATCATATTACATTTTGCATAGCAGTCAGTTCAATTTAAAAGATTCACTTCAATTGAATTTGAAATCAGCAAAAAATTTCACAAATTGGAAACAATTAAATGAAATCAAAACAACATTAATAAGATTAATTAATCATTTGCGTATGTCCAAACCATTTCAAACGGTTCCCTCTTCCTGAATCTGCATTATACTCTATTCCAAGATTATTGTTCCATTCTCTTACGGCAAATCCTTCTTTCAATTTTTCATTGGAAACTATTTCGTGACAATCAGAATGAAAACTCAGATCTTCTTTCATATCACCATTACCAGAGTGAAGGGAACAATGCTTTTTGAAATGTGTTTCTTCTACAAATAATTCATCACAAACTCCACATCCAAATGCTTTAACAGCAAAATGATACACGTTGAAAGATGATTTTTTACAAATTCTGTGGTGATTAGCACATTGTAGCTTTTGTCCAGTGTGTATTCTCTGATGCTTCATCACATCATGTCTTCGACAGAATGCTTTGCTACAAACATGAATTCTGTAAGGTTTCGTTCCACTGTGACGTCTTTCATGATCTTTAAGATTACCTAATTGATTGAATGCCTTTTTGCATATTTTACAAATATATGGCTTTTCTCCAGAATGAGTTCTTTCGTGAGCCTTAAGACTGTTCGATTGAGTAAATGTTTTTTCACATAATTTGCAAACATATGGTTTCTCACCAGTATGAATTCTTTCATGATCTTTAAGATGACTTTTTCTACGGTATGCTCTGCTGCATAATCTGCAAATATATGGTTTATCCCCGGTGTGAATTCCTTGATGACGTTTAAGATCATCTTTTCGATTGAATGCCTTTGTGCATATTTTACAAATATATGGCTTTTCTCCAGAATGAGTTCTTTCGTGAGCCTTAAGACTGGTCGAAAGACTAAATGTTTTTTCACATAATTTGCAAACATATGGTTTCTCACCAGTATGAATTCTTTCATGATCTTTAAGATGACTTTTTCTATGGTATGCTCTGCTGCATAATCTGCAAATATATGGTTTATCCCCGGTGTGAATTCCTTGATGACGTTTAAGATCATCTTTTCGATTGAATGCCGTTGTGCATATTTTACATATATATGGCTTTTCTCCAGAATGAATTCTTTCATGATCCTTAAGATTGTGCAATTGGTTGAATGCCTTTGTGCATATTTTACAAATATATGGCTTTTCTCCAGAATGAGTTCTTTCGTGAGCCTTAAGACTGGTCGAATGACTAAATGTTTTTTCACATAATTTGCAAACATATGGTTTCTCACCAGTATGAATTCTTTCATGATCTTTAAGATGACTTTTTCTATGGTATGCTCTGCTGCATAATCTGCAAATATATGGTTTATCCCCGGTGTGAATTCCTTCATGACGTTTAAGATCATCTTTTCGTTTGAATGCAGTTGTGCATATTTTACATATATATGGCTTTTCTCCAGAATGAATTCTTTCATGTGCCCTAAGACGGGCTAACTGGCTGAATGCCTTTGAGCATATCTTACAAAAATATGGCATATCCCCTGAATGAATTCTTTCATGAATTTGAAGATTGCATAAATGAATGAATGCTTTTTCACATATTTTACAAGCATATTGCTTCCTTTCAGTATGAATTCTGTCATGTCTTTTAAGATGACCTTTTCGAATGAATGCCTTTGTGCATATTTTACAAACATATGGCTTTTCTCCAGAATGAATTCTTTCATGATCCTTAAGATTGTGCAATTGGTTGAATGCCTTTGTGCATATTATACAAATATATGGCTTTTCTCCAGAATGAGTTCTTTCGTGAGCCTTAAGTCTGTTCGAATGAGTAAATGTTTTTTCACATAATTTGCAAACATATGGTTTCTCACCAGTATGAATTCTTTCGTGATCTTTAAGATGATCTATTCGATAGAATGCCTTGCTACATATTTTACATTCAAATGGTTTCTCTACGGTATGAATTCTTTCATGAACTGTAAGTGTACTTGTGCAAGTGAATGTCTTGCCACATGTATTACAGCAATGCAATTTTTCCATTCTATGCAAGGTTCACTGAACAGTTGTATAGATTTTAGTAAAATTTTCAATAACACAAAGTTTCATTCACAAGATTTCTTTAAAGAAATCTTGTCACAATTGTGTGCTTGAAAAACATCTTTTATAAATGCTTCCTGCAAATGCAAATATGGGAAAACAAAAGACATTTTTATGTGCTCTAAGACAAAAAGGGAATATTGACATTACGATATAAGTGTAAACAATTTGATATGGAATCAGATTGTAATTACTTCTTTAGATAAATTTAAGCATATATTATGTAACGTAGTGTAACAGAATATTTATTCAGCACCTCTTCTGAAGAATCACTCAGAAGTGATTCTGCTGTGATTACTGCATACCAATAAAGGGAAAAGTTTAAGCTGTTTCAAAGAGATGGCTATGGAATCAACAAGGTTCACAGAAAACACTTTGACAGTTTAAATGGCGAAACTATAAATCTCAGTGACATGATTAATACCATAATCTGTTTTGGCAATATGTTGCTGAGTTGTCAATTTTAAAATTAATATCTGTCATTTTTGGGTTAAGATTAATATTATGGTTCTAACTGCTTCATGGTTCCTTAGAGCACACAACTTCCTTTATCTGTTCATAAATGATCAACAATGCAGTCATTTCTTCCCTATGTTAGATGACCATGTGACTTTTCGGCACTAGGGTTCGGGGACCTGGTCTTCAAATTCTTTCTTCTCAATATAGGAGGTGTTTGTCTCTGAGTTCTATGCCTGCAATAACTTCACTTTATAGATGTTTCCTCAAACAGCTATTACTGTATCATTCTTTTCCTCTATATTTCAATTCCGGGACTATTTGGATGAAGGATCTTTATCCATAGATGTCAACTTTCTTGTCCTCACTACTTATTCAAAATGTAAGCAGCAGCACTCTCATCACACAGGAAGACCACAGGAGCTGCCCACTATTTGGCATTGAGTGACAGATTGACATGAGAACACTGAAGCTAAGCATGTTGAGAATGGTAAATTAGGACAATGGAGAAAGAACAGTGTTCATGTAAAGAATTCTTGAATGTAGATGCCAAGGAAGATTCAGAAGTTAAGACAACTTTAACAAGATCAGCATGGAGAGCTAAGCGAAATAACATTATATCTTGAGAGTAACTGTTAGGAAAAGTCACATAACAAATAAACAAAATGTTTACATAAATATCATGCAATTTGATAAATTCTGGTATTTATATTTCACTAATAATTAAAATGAAAAAGTCGATATTGCTTTCATACTCAACAGACAAGGATCTATGTCTGCAATAACTTCAATTTCTAGATGTTCCTCAAACAGCCATTACTGACTAAATTAATTAATTGTTCTTTTTTTCTGTTTTCTCTAGATTTCATTTCCCACACTATTTGGATCATGCATCATTATCCACAAATATCAACTTTCTTGTCCTTACTACTTATTCAAAATATAAACAGCATTTCTTTGAAATTCAACAAGCACTTTTTCACAAAATTCAGTGCAGCAGCACTCTTACCACACAAGAAGACCACAGGAGCCAGACATGGGTCAATTACGTTTTAAGCAATTACAATTACATTACAATTATACGGATTTTTGTCAATTACAATTACAGCCAATTACATTGGGACCAATTACAATTACAATTACAAACGTGTCAATTACAATTACAATTACTTTTCATTCCTCTTTCTGCTTCTTTTAATAAACTTAAGTGTCTAAAATAATTAACATAAATTAGTTCAACAAATTCATCTGCTACGGCCGATTTCAAAAACCGTAACACAAAGTTTCACAAACCCGCAAATGAGTCAACAAATTCGAAGTAGCCTTTTTCGAGCATGACACTAATTCACCACACAACCGGGACTTCACTTTAACATTTGCATTGGAAACAGCATTATTAAAGTCATCAGTCTTTTCAAAATAATTCCATATTACTCCTTCTTTATTTACGCTCATCTTTACTGGCATTAAACTTTCATTCACAAAAAGCACAGCCGCAGAACACAGGAAGTAGACAAATGATAAGCTGGTTCCTTAAATTTGAAAGGCAGTAAAAGTAAATAAGTAAATTTTGCATGGCAACTGGCAGAGCAGTGAGTCCATTTACCAATAACCGTTGTGCTTTGACAATTCACTAACCATCCAATGTATTCACTGCCATACATTCATAAACTGACAAGACCGGCTCATACATGCTAATACGCTATTAGAACTTATAAAACTCACATTCATGTAATTGGGTAAATCAATTACAATTGCTCAATTACAATTACAATTACACAAATGACAATTACAATTACATGTAATTGAACTTTCCACAGATCAATTACAATTACATTGGCAAAATGTAATTAATTACAATTAAATTACAATTATAATTGTAATTGACCCATGTCTGACAGGAGCTGCCCTTTATTTGGCATTGAGTGAAAGGTTCACATGAAGACACTGAAGTTAAGCATGTTGAGAATGGTAAATTAGGACAATGGAGAAAGAACAGTGTCCATGTAAAGAATTCTTGAATGTAGTTGACAAGGAAGATTCAGAAGTTGACCAATGTATAACAGGATCAGCATGGAGAGCAAAGTGAAATAGCATTATACCTTATACAGGCTTCAACTCATCCTATCACAATTGTTTATAAGTCAGGTTGATAACTTATTGAGCATCCTCATATACAGTATTTTGAAAGTAACTGTTTGAAAAAGCCACATAACACATAAACAAAATGTTTACATAAATTAGGTGTTTAGATAGATTATGGCATATCTTTTGACAATAAGTAATTTTAGAAGATGCTTATTTTTCTCAAATTTTGGGAAACAAAATAACATATTGTAAACAAATATAGCAAACATGAAATACTAGAGAGAACTCTATCAAGTAGCAATTAAAACTGAAAAAGGTGACAGTGCTTTCATACTCTATAGACTCCAGTAATCAGTAAAACACAAAGATTACTCTGCCAGAGTAAATTCAATGTACATATTATTCATATCAAAATCTGATGCTGAGATCTACAGCGTATCACTTTTAATAGCTGTCATTTACTTGTTTAAATAGTAATGCAGCATTGCACACCATCAGAGAACTAATCACACCTAACTCTGCATCCATTAAACAATGAATAAGGGAATTCAGAAAATGGCAACAACAGCAAACTTTTCAACTGAAATGTCTGGGTTAAAAACCAGAAGAAAGCAGTAGATTGAGACTAAATAGGAGAGTTTCTTTATGTTAAATACAGAAATAATTTGAATACAATTTCCACATTATGCTAACTGTTTCCATAACTTTGTTTTTGCATTGAGGCATCATCTACAGTGTTAGGACAGCAAACACCTCCTAATATCCAATGCAGACTGAAGTTCCTAATAATGTCAGTCAAAATTCCAATCTGCCTATTAGAATATGAACTTTGCCTACATAACTTCCAGTTCTAGTGTCTATGTAGCACAGGTATTAATTCCACAATTAAACCCTACAATATGTCCCAATGTATGGTGACAGAAAATAGAAAATTTACTCTCCCTCATCATTCTTCATTCGATATTCAATTCTTTTTCATTTCAACGCATATTAAGAATATATTGCTAAGACAAAGTGTCACTGAACCAGGAAAGAAGTTTGCAACAAAAGCCTTCTGTCTAATATAATATAATATCTGACCAAAGCCACTCTAGTGTTAATGGGTGATTCTAATTAAACAAATGAGGCCTCAGTTAAACCTCATAAAATAACATGAAAGGGAGTGCATTAATTTATAGAATGTCTAATCTGAAATTAAGTAGCAAGATTCGGAAATTTTAAATTTCTCTCTGGACTCGGAGTTGCCGTTACTAGTACTACTCAGTCCGTACCTGGTTCCGGCAAATGGCACATCTCGGATTCAGTATTCAGTCGAAATTGTTTACCTGATTGGTCCCTAATTAATTTATAGGCCAAAAGTAACTGCCGTAGAGCCATAGAGCCTACTTAAGAAAGGAGCCAGACTTTCAGCGTCTTTTGACGGCAGACACAACATGGCTTAACGTTGTAATACATTACAAATGTGTTTCTCTGTAAAAATTCTTTGGAAAATTGCATTGACTCGCAGATAAGTTGACTCAGTGTTTTAAGCGAATTTTTAGGCATATATTTCTTGACTTATCCGTGAGTATATACGGTAAGTTCAGATGACCATTTAGTAGAGAAGGTGAGGCAAGACAAACTTTAGGACAAGTTACCATAGAGCAGTAACATTTACTTCAAAATATGCAAAATATAATGAAGGAGAGAGAGTTACAGAGGGAAAGACAGAGAGCAACAGAGACAGAAACATATGGAAAGACAGAGAAAAAGACAGAGAGAGAAACAAACAGGAAGGGAGCATATGCAAACAGGATTAGACAAGTCATATCTTAAGACATAATGAAAAGGACACAATTGAATAAATGGATATAGAGGGCATAATATGTGAACTTTGTGAAGATGCAAAAGAAATATGGAAGAAATATATTAACCAGTAGAAAAAAATAATACTAAACAAAATACAACTAGCAAAAGGCTGCTTTGGGTCACCAAATGAAAAGAAGAACTAAAAGAACACAAAGAAATCTAAGAAGCACAAAAATGCAATGAAAATTAGCAACACTTGGGAACAGGAGACTTTAAATAGATGCAGACAACAAAAACAACAACTACTGATACATAGATGCGATCTATGTACAGGAACTTCTACTGCCGTTGACAACCTAGATATAGCTTTACATGGTTGAGGACAAATTCATTATTTCAACGTTAATCCCTTCTTCAGAGACAATAGAAGAGAAACCGCTTTAAATAATGAATAGTCTCAAAACTAATAACCATAAAACTCGGCTCTTCCCAGGATTAATTATAGGTTGTTGTTTTAGACACTTGGCGTCACTAAAAATCATGAGATTTTACATAAATGCCTAAACATAGTAAAACCTTATTTAGCATAAAAGCATTAGAATCTGTAGGCTAATATTGAGTAGGCGTTGGGTTGGGGCCCCGCCCCACCGTCAGGTCTAGTACAGCGCCGAGCCTTGTAAATGTTTCTGCATATGGAGCAGACAATGCTTCAGTTAACTATGGAGTTGACAATTCCGTTTTCCAAAACTAACCAGTCCGGAAAACAAATACATTATTGCAGCTCACTGCAAAGACCATATTTTACACAATTGCGCCAGAAATGCTTTAAAACTTTTTGTCTGTTGACGTAGAAAATTTGGGGCCCGGTATTTTGGGGACTGGGACCTGGCAACCATAAGGTTGAAGTTGGGACCGGTATAGTATATTATAATGACTCCCATATAATAATAACTCCCCCTCATTATTATATATATAATAATAACTCTCTCTATATTATAATAACTCCCTTAGTTTTTCAGAAGCCAACTGAGATACCATGGTCTAGAACACCAACAGTTTTTTTTTTATATCGAGGATTGTTCCAAGAGTGTGCTTGTGAGATTCAAAATTTGTTGTTTTGGTATCAATTAAATTCATTATTGGCATTTAAGTGGAGAAATAAGGCTGAAACCATATTGATCAGTGGATAGCATATTAAATGCATCTAAGTAGTTTAACATTCTGGTAAGCATTGCCCTTTCAGGATTTTTAGGAAAACTGGGGGATTGGAAATGGGTCTATAATTTCATATAACCAGTTTAAAGACATTTTTATAAATTGGGGTTATTTTTTCAATTTTTAGGCCTACTTCTTCTGGGGAGTTATTATAACATAGAGAGAGTTATTATATATATATAATAATGAGGTGGGGAGTTATTATTATATGGGAGTCATTATAATATGCTACACCGGCGTAACACGCCATAACATACACACAGAAACATTTTTATAGCGCAATATCTACCACACGTAGAAACCCCATCACCACGTGTCTATGGGCGATGGGCGTTGTACTAAACGTGAAAAAATCGACGTTAAATCGACGTTATATATATATATATATAATTTTGACGACTTGAAACGTCAAGGCACCACAAGGCTGGGTCGCTGTACTAGACCTGGCGGTGGGGGCGGGCCGCCCGTCCCAACGCCTATCTAATATTGTTGTTACAAACTATGTTTTGGAAAATTAATTTCAAACGCACAATGTTAGAAGAAATAAAGCGCTATAAGAAAATAATCAGACAAATGCATTCGTTTCCTCCTTTACACGTCTTCAAGACACAAAAAATATCACAACTTACATTACATACTTGCGATTGATACCAAAACCTACATAAAAATATCGCCAAAAGTGAAAATGAGAGAATTAACTTCAAACAACGCGATTCGTTTGTCCACCAGAAAAAATGGCGTCGATCAGAATATATCCTAATTTAGAAATGAGAGCTGGACTCGACATTCTTGAAAGAAATGCTTGCAGTTGTAGTGGACCATCATACACAAACTCACTGTTTGTAAGTCAGAAAATGAATTGGCCACGTAAGATTAGCCTCATTAATTTTCTTATATATAAGTCTAGGCCAACTATGCGATTGTAAGATCTGTATGTATAAGATAATGGTCTGCATCCTTTGTGGCGTCCTTGGCTACGCCTATAACTGAGTGCCTATAGTGGTTTAGACTATAGCAATCAGAGACACAGTTAGACATAACTATGCTTCTATTCAGATCAACGTCTGGAGAACAACTACTAGTAATACTACTACAGCTGGCTTTTATATGCCTAGCTGGTCAGTGTTCATATAGAGAAACAACAGCGCCACCTGTGGAACCCTATAGAACTAGATCAGGGCGAATTGTTAAGAAGCCCAGTAGATACAAATAGTTCTGACTTTAAACACCAGGCGTATTTTGCGGATAACAAATGATGCATTTAGGCCTGAACTGCTATTGACATATTGATTAGTTTAATTAGTGATTAGCCAAAGTAAAGAGAGGGGGATGCAGAGTGATGGACACTTATAGGCGTAATCAAGGACGCCACATTCTTACATTCAGTGGCGTCGCCAGGAATTTTTGGTTGGGGGGGGGGGCAAAAGGGGCTAACGTGTCAGATTCCTTACCCACCCCTCAACCCCCCCTCCACAGAAAACTTTCTCACCGGATTTGCGCGAATCTGATAGGTGGTCTGGGGCAGGTTGGGGGAGCAGCTGCCCCCATTTGCCCACCCCCCGTGGCGACGCTAATGCTTACATTAATGAGGAATAAACTGTTTTGATTGATTGATTTTCGATTGACTATACACATTAATTGGCCTGAAAGCTAGCATACCGATCATACTGTAGCGAAATTCCAAAATCCCCAGGGAGTTATTAGAATTTAGGCTGTCGCAACTAGGTCCCCATCCGGTATGGCATGGCTTTGTCTGAGAGAAACAACACACTGAATGTTTATGTACTTTAATTGAACTTCTCTTACATTAATCCGTTTCACACTCTTTTTATCAATTAATTAACTATAACCACTTATGACTATAATAGCAATATTCTAACTCAGATACTTTAACATCAACTTAAATAACAACAGTTTTAATCAGCACTACCGAACATGTTCAGCAACCAACCCAAAGCCGTCAGTATTAAATAAGTTTCACTCTGTCAAACGACTCGGACCAGCGTCTACAACATATCACATTCTCATATTATAATTGTCATGCATCACTCACAGAGTATCACATAGGTCCGAGTTTAATAATCAGTATTCATTACTGTCCTTAAATAGCACACCTCGTATAATAACCATCTTCCTTTTCTATTCATCTGAGTTGTGAACTATAATCAAAGCTAGAGTTCAATTAGTTACAATACAGGCTAAATCTTATCTAAACTAACACCTAACAATGCACAAGAATGTCACAGCCATTAAATAATGCTACCAAATTACATCAAATAGGCATTATAATAACGGAGCATTATACAATCGCAATACATATACAAAACAACCAAACGCAGAATAAATCCCGCGGCAAAAGTCTTATTGCAAAGGCCAAGAGTCATTGAAGAGACCCAGTCTCGTATCTCTCCAACTTATCTCAGCAGCCACTTAGTCAAGTAGCGGCGACTGTACTGTCAAGCCACCACCCAACCAGTTAGCTCATACCAAACTACTACGATGCACAAGGCTCCCACAGAACAGTTATGTTTAAGGAGTATGTGCTAACGCAGCAGGAGCCCAGTCTCGGACCGGTTAACACGACGCGCTCTCGCGTTTATATAGTTTTCTGAAAGGAGAGCCGGAGGAAGGGGAGGTTCAACCAATCAGAACACACGTAGCGAAAAGCTTAGGCTTCCCTAACCAATAATAACCTACGTGACTTCTCCTATTCTCTCCATGCTAACTTCAAAGGTGCTTAACTATTAATTTATACTTTAATAGATTATACCAATTATACCTATCGATGCACTAAAAAATAAGCTTCAAGCGAAACTAAACCGGACTTCTGTAGCGCCTATAATTATGGAGATATGCGCCGTCGAATAGGCCTAAAACTTTAACATGGAGCCTATGGACGCGGACGCAAGAATTAGTGTCGTACAAAACTGCTTCAAACTTAACTAATAATCGTCCTAAAATTCTCCTTTTACGATACGCTTACATTATAAATATTTGTGACTCAATAATTACGAACAGAATTGGACAAAAGTATGGTTTAGTATCAAAACGGAACATTTCAAAACCGTAATGGTAAAGATATTCCTTGCCTACGTGACACATTACATTCAGTAGATATGCAGCGTTATTAATCGCAAAATCTCGTAGCTACACTACGATCGCTATCGTGTAGAAATACCTCTTTACTCTCTCTCTAATGATCAACATCATCTAATTCCATATTAAATAATACTTACTTTGGGATTAACATATATGAATACTCCTACCACCCTTGTTTACTAATGTTAATCGCCTTGACTATTTGCTATCTGCGTCACACAAATGAAAGTGAGGTTACGCGGGAAGATGATATTTAGCAACAACAACAATTCTTCACAATGCCCCCAACTTAGTACATGAATGTCCTCATTCAACATACAATTTCAGTAAAGTTAAAATAACTAATCACCTGAAGCTAACGAGCTTGGCCACGATTTAATCTTCTTTCTTACTAGTAGAAGTAGTGGATGACTTGCTGCGGCGTATTTGCGTCTCGGGTACTTCACGGCTTTCCAGGAAGAATATTCTCTTGGTAATTTCAACCATTCTAGTACGATTGTATCCTTGAGCAGGACCCATTTCAACCAGAGAAACTTCTTCAACCGGGCGATACATGGACCTAATAAACCCAGCCATGCACGTTCCATCTACCTTTGGACAACTCTTGAGGATCCTCTTGAGGTTTTCCATCGGACACAACGACTTTGCGAAATCCATACCCTTCCTGGCTGCAATTTCCGACTGATCGACCGCCGACATTCTTCTTAACCTTTTCAATCTTCTCTTCTTAATCCAACTCGCTGGAACTTGCACTTCCACTGTAAGCATCTTCCAGTTAGGTTGACGGACATACATGTATCCTGTATGAGGCTGAAACTGAACTCCACAGTCAATATGTTGACCCTCAGGATCAGGTGAGTGAATTGGCTCCATACTCTTCAAGTACTTAATAACCTGTTTCTGACTGTCAGCTTCATTCTTTTTGAGTTAGTCATCTTCTCCAATCTATCCGTCAATTCTTTAGTGACGAATAAAGGACCTGGTTTAATTTGTAGGTTCCTGATTTTATCCGCCTCGAATGGATCGGTAACTGGTATCTCGTCCTCTACGATCTCAATCACTTCATCGTCTGCTTCCACCGAACTCGGGTGTGACTTCCTTTCCTTCTTGTCTGCGAGTGCTACCGAGATCGTACTATTCGCGGGTTGTTTGGCCACATGGGCGACACGCACTCTACTCAAGGAACGATTATCCGTGCAATGTTTGATTTCTGGAGTCTTCTTCTTTACATCTACAGACACTTTTACAGCGGTCGATTTCGGACTCCATTTTAGTTTCTCTTCTTCTGCTCTTTGCGCCGGTAGAAAAGGGTTGGATTTCTTTTTTGGTTCAGAGATCTTCAAAGCTGGCTGTGCTCTTTTCCTTGCTACAGGTTTCTTTACTTCGGTTGTTTTTGTTACTCTTACTGCTTTATTCACTTCTGCAGTTTTTTCTTCGTTTCAACAGTTTTCTTCTCTTCTTTATTTCCTCCCGTTTCATGCGTAGGAATCATAACTGGTGTTCCTCGATATACACGCAACATTTGAGCAGGGTTTCCTACCTTGTGTAGAGCCATCAGATGCAAATGTAAAGCCCAAATCGTCATCTCTAATCTCTTCACAAACTGGGCAGCAGACTTTGCTCGACGACATAGTCTAAACAAACAAACAATAATAATAATAATAATAATAAATAATAAATAAAAACAATTACAATTACTATTAATGTTCGTAACGCAGCGGTCGGCGAAGGCGTTCTCGTGGTCGCAACCGAGGAATATCCCCTTTCATTTTTTTTCTTCAGATTCTCTCCGTAGCATTCCATTTCAAGTGCGTCATCATCGATTAGATCTTTATGGCGGATTTCAGTGAATTTCCGGTATTCTTTGAATTTCGAAGCCGCATCTCGTACGTTGTCGCCACACAAGCATTTATCCTGTTCTGGCGAAGGTCGACACAAGACCAGTTTATCTACGTGCACGACAAAGGTGCGACCCCGAGGAAGTTTCTCCACTTTGAAATTTAATGGTCCAGTTTGCTCGGTTATTTTGAACGGACCCTGATAGAATCTTTCCCATTTCGGATAATGATTCCGTCGTTTCCTGGGTATAAAGACCCAGACCTTGTCCCCAACAGAGAATTTCTTAATCCTGACACCCATGTCGTATCCTCTTTTACGTCTCTTAGCGGACGAGTTTAAGTTCTGTCTTACCAACTCGTATGCATTTTCTAAGGTTTCACGTAACTCCCGTGCATATGATGTTTGTTCTGAAGGCTCATGACGTGGAGGAATTCCGTACACTATGTCTACCGGCATTACATTTTCTCGGCCGAACATTAAAAAATTCGGTGAATACCCGGTACTTTCGTGTATTGATGCTCGGAACGCAGCGGCTATAATGGGTAAAATTTCATGCCAATTCCTGTGATTATCTGCAATCACTTTCCCTATCATTTGATTCATGGTTCTGTGAAATCGTTCTATAAGCCCATTGGTTCGAGGTTCGTAACTCGTGGTACGAATCTTCTCAATCCCAAGTATCGAACACATTTCTCCGAACACGGCTGACTCGAAAGCCGGGCCACGATCTGACAAAATTCTTAATGGAGTTCCGAACACGGCGCAGATCTTCTCCACTATTATTCGAGCGAGAGTCACTGCCTCTTGATTCCGTATAGGGGCCACCTCTACAAATTTAGTGAAGTAATCCATCATGGTAAAAATATAAATGTGTCCTTTACTAGATCTAGGATGTGGACCCGTTACATCGATAGATAAAACTTCCCATGGAGCTCCACAACGTATCGGACATAATTCCGCCTGTTTAGGAGGGCGACCCTGTCGATATCTCGTACACTCTTCACAAGACCGGCAAAATATATAGGTGTCTTTTGACCAGCCGGGCCAATACGCACGTCGACGGACCTGATCTCGGGAGCGTCGTACACCTAAATGACCTCCAGTAATCCCGGTATGACACATTCTGAGGAATCCTGGACGCAATTTCCTCGGCATCAACAGTTGCCGCAGACCGTCCATTCTCTCTCGATATAGCACATTTTCTGTTCGAACTATCTGATCTCTCATAAACCAAAGCTTTTTAGTAGCTTCATCCGCGGTGACTAATTCTATCAAAGCTGGTTCACCATGATCCTTCCAATCATGTATCTGACTGAGCAGGGAATCTTCTTTTTGTTCCTCTTCCATGGAAATTCCGATTGGTATCCGCCAGTTAGCAGCATCATCTTTAGAACAATTATTTTTCACCATCGCCACTGTGGTTCCTTCGTCAGAGCTCGGCCGTCTCGATAAAGCATCTGCATTCCCGTGAGATCTTCCAGGACGATGAACGATATCGAAACTGAATTCCGACAATCGCTCTTGCCACCGCGCTTGCTGTCCTATCGGGTCAGGAGTTCTCTGCAGCCATTGTAGGGCGGCATGATCAGTCCTCAAGACGAAATGACGGCCTAATAAATATGTCTTAAAATATTTGAGAAAGTACACTACAGACAATAATTCTCTGCGAGTTGTGCAGTAATTCCTCTCGGCAGTGGATAAAAGTCGACTTCCATATGCTAATACTAATTCACTTCCTTTTTGCCTTTGTGATAAAACTGCGCCGATTGCAAACTCTGACGCGTCGGTGTCAATTATGAACTCGTCGTCATCGTTGGGCAGGCCCAAAATAGGTGCCGACATCAACTTCTGCTTGAGATTTTCAAAGGCCTCTTGTTGATCGGATGTCCATACATATTTTACACCTTTCCTCGTTAATTTACTCAAAGGCTCGGATTCGTTAGCAAAATCAAGAACAAATCTTCGATAATATGAACATAGGCCCATGTATGCTCGTAATTCCTTTATATTTTTAGGTACTGGCCATGTTCTAACCTTTTCAATTTTGGTTGGATCTACCGAAACTCCTTCACTGGACACTACATGTCCTAAAAAGTCTACCTTCTGACTCATCAACCGGCATTTTGAAACTTTCAATTTGAGATGAGCTTGGCGTAGTCGTGTGAATACTTCTTTTAATCGATGGATATGTTGACTTGGAGATTGCGCGAAAATAATCACATCGTCTAAATACACTAAGCAAACGCTGAAATTTAGTCCAGTCAAAATCATGTCCATAGTTCTCTGGAATGTAGCGGTCGCTCCGGATAGGCCCATGGGCATTCGTTTCCATCGGAAAGATCCTTTCCGTGTCACGAAGGCTGTTTTGTCAGCATCCTTATCATTCATCGCGATCTGGTGATAGCCACTGGTGAGATCTAATGTACTAAACCACTTGGCTCCGCTCAAGGCATCTAGGCAGTCATTAATCTTGGGTAGAGGATAAGCATCACAGCGAGTCACTGCGTTTAATGAACGGTAATCCAGGCAAAATCTTAACGTGCCGTCCTTCTTTTTTACTAGCACTACGTTGGCTGCCCATTCGCTTTGTGCTGGTTCAATTAATTCGTCCTTTATCATCTGCTCGACCGTTTCGTCAATGAATTCCCTGTACACTTGGGGTTGAGAGCGCAAAGGTTGTCGCACAGGACGCGCACTGCCCGTGTCTATACAGTGCTTGGAGACCTCGCAACATCCCAAGTCATTTTTATCTTGTGAAAACACGTCTGGGAACTCTCGTAACATTTCTTTCAAATCTTGCTTACCCTCCTCGGAAAGATTCGGATCCACTTTATCTAACAAAGTGCTTATTATTTGTTCGAACTGAGGATTCGTAAGTGTCTTCTGGATTTGTTTGTCGTCTAAGATTTCTACCGGATGCAAAACTCCCGCAAGTTCCTGTTCATTTATGGTTGCGGATTCTGCGCGAGTATTCATTATTCGAATGACGGTATCGTGGTCTCCTTCGTTGAGTAACACTCTGGCCGTGTGAATTCCTGGAAAAAGTTCCTGATGTTCTATCATCATTGCAGAGCTACAGCCTGACTGTCTTCCTTGACCGACTATCTTAGATGGTACATTGAGTTCAGAAAAAGGAGGAATCTCCACGCTTTCGGTTATATGAACGCGTCTACACCATCCCGCTCCATCTTTCTTTATTAATGGTAGCTGGCATCGTCCTACAAAGAGTTTTCCTTTAGCGAAACTTAACCCGCATTTGTTATTGGACATAAATTCCATTCCCAGCATTGTTTCGTTTACTTGCTCTGATACTACGAAGGTGGTCATTCTACGGCAGTTCTTATTGAATTGTACGTTAAGCGAAATTTCGCCTTTCACTCTTATTTCGCTGCCGTTGGCCGCATAAAGCTTCCGCTTTGTCTTGTCTAAGAATCTGTCTGCTACCAAGAAGGCAGGTAATAAGTTTATTTCTGATCCTGTGTCAATGAGACAAAGACAATCCTGGTTATTTATACGACCTCGTACGTACAGTGACTGTGAATTCTCGAATCCGGCTGATCGTGCAGTCGTATTATAATTTACTGACGAAGTTCCTTGGCTGTTCTTTCGCGGCGCTCTGCAATTTTTGCTCAAATGTCCTAACCGTTGGCAGTTATAGCAACGTACTGTACGCGATCCGCCGTTCGACGTGTTCTCACTTGGTGTGCCCCCAACTTGTTGTGCAACAATATTCGTAGACAGTCCTAATCCTTGTTCTCGGCCGCGATTGTGCTCGGTTGGGTATCGTCCGTTAGGAACCCACTGTGGAACGGAATATTTCCTTTCCATGGGTTTCATCCCATGCTCTTCATGCCGGTGCTGAACTTCCATGAAGTCTTTCACTTGCGCTGCCAGTGCAGTATGAGCTTCCATCATATCCTTCATTTGCGCTGCTAATTCTGCTATCGTGTCCTCTTGTTTTGTAGCTCGTACTTGGCGTCGGGAGTCACGCCGCGGTCCTTCGTCTGAACTTAAGTCTCTTAATGATCTTTTATATGTTTCGAGGCGTACCGCTGTGCGGAATGTTTCATCTAACGATTTCGGTTCCCGCTCTCGCACTTTGAGTGATAATTCGGAATCAGCCATGGCGTCCAAAAAGCATCCTAGCGATTAGTTCGGTCGTTTCGCTCGCTGGAGCCGGATAGGCCAATGTTACGAGTCTGCGAACATCATGCAAAAGGTCGGCTAAGCTTTCTCTATCTTTCTGTCTACGACACCTCAGCTGTGTTCTGAAGGTCTCGGCTTGAGATTCCAAACCGTATCTTTGTCGTAATCGTTCTGTTAGCTCTTCGTAAGTGATATCTACTCGTGAGCCAAAATCCCAAAGCAACTGAGCGGCTGATTTATCTAGCGCGCATTGTAAAAGTCGGTTCTCTCGTTCTCTGACCATTGGTTGTGGTTAGCACACACTTCGAACTGTTTTTGAAAGGACTCTAATGATCCGGAACCGTCGAATCGACTGGGCTTCATGAATTGACGTTTGATCATGGGCCGACCAGTTGGCATTACTTTCGTAAGCAAGTTCTCGGGCCATGATTTTGTCCTTTCAACGATCGGAGCGTCCAACAACGACTGTTCATTCCCGCCGCTTTCGTATCTTCTCGATACTCCTCTTCCGTTACCGGTCATGCGATCTATGTGTACGGGTTCTGTTGAAGATACCCTTGGAACTTCTTCTACTCGAGTTGGACTCTCGAGAAAGTCATCCGCGATATCCAACAATTCATATCTTATGACAGAATGCTCAGGTGGTTCCATGGTTCATATGTTCAAGTAAATATGCAATTCATAAAATGCTCAGAAGGGTTATTGACTAAGAATTATTTGCTCAACAGTTTTACATATAATACGTATATAAGCATTTATAGTGTGTATGTCTTCAATAATTCTCTATGTTCTCTTATTCTTACATACCTCAAGTCTCACAGACAACGGACCCCACTTCTGGTACCAATTTGTAGCGAAATTCCAAAATCCCCAGGGAGTTATTAGAATTTAGGCTGTCGCAACTAGGTCCCCATCCGGTATGGCATGGCTTTGTCTGAGAGAAACAACACACTGAATGTTTATGTACTTTAATTGAACTTCTCTTACATTAATCCGTTTCACACTCTTTTTATCAATTAATTAACTATAACCACTTATGACTATAATAGCAATATTCTAACTCAGATACTTTAACATCAACTTAAATAACAACAGTTTTAATCAGCACTACCGAACATGTTCAGCAACCAACCCAAAGCCGTCAGTATTAAATAAGTTTCACTCTGTCAAACGACTCGGACCAGCGTCTACAACATATCACATTCTCATATTATAATTGTCATGCATCACTCACAGAGTATCACATAGGTCCGAGTTTAATAATCAGTATTCATTACTGTCCTTAAATAGCACACCTCGTATAATAACCATCTTCCTTTTCTATTCATCTGAGTTGTGAACTATAATCAAAGCTAGAGTTCAATTAGTTACAATACAGGCTAAATCTTATCTAAACTAACACCTAACAATGCACAAGAATGTCACAGCCATTAAATAATGCTACCAAATTACATCAAATAGGCATTATAATAACGGAGCATTATACAATCGCAATACATATACAAAACAACCAAACGCAGAATAAATCCCGCGGCAAAAGTCTTATTGCAAAGGCCAAGAGTCATTGAAGAGACCCAGTCTCGTATCTCTCCAACTTATCTCAGCAGCCACTTAGTCAAGTAGCGGCGACTGTACTGTCAAGCCACCACCCAACCAGTTAGCTCATACCAAACTACTACGATGCACAAGGCTCCCACAGAACAGTTATGTTTAAGGAGTATGTGCTAACGCAGCAGGAGCCCAGTCTCGGACCGGTTAACACGACGCGCTCTCGCGTTTATATAGTTTTCTGAAAGGAGAGCCGGAGGAAGGGGAGGTTCAACCAATCAGAACACACGTAGCGAAAAGCTTAGGCTTCCCTAACCAATAATAACCTACGTGACTTCTCCTATTCTCTCCATGCTAACTTCAAAGGTGCTTAACTATTAATTTATACTTTAATAGATTATACCAATTATACCTATCGATGCACTAAAAAATAAGCTTCAAGCGAAACTAAACCGGACTTCTGTAGCGCCTATAATTATGGAGATATGCGCCGTCGAATAGGCCTAAAACTTTAACATGGAGCCTATGGACGCGGACGCAAGAATTAGTGTCGTACAAAACTGCTTCAAACTTAACTAATAATCGTCCTAAAATTCTCCTTTTACGATACGCTTACATTATAAATATTTGTGACTCAATAATTACGAACAGAATTGGACAAAAGTATGGTTTAGTATCAAAACGGAACATTTCAAAACCGTAATGGTAAAGATATTCCTTGCCTACGTGACACATTACATTCAGTAGATATGCAGCGTTATTAATCGCAAAATCTCGTAGCTACACTACGATCGCTATCGTGTAGAAATACCTCTTTACTCTCTCTCTAATGATCAACATCATCTAATTCCATATTAAATAATACTTACTTTGGGATTAACATATATGAATACTCCTACCACCCTTGTTTACTAATGTTAATCGCCTTGACTATTTGCTATCTGCGTCACACAAATGAAAGTGAGGTTACGCGGGAAGATGATATTTAGCAACAACAACAATTCTTCACAATACTAATCATCATGTCACTTTGAACAATTTTAAAAGCAGTTCGTATTTTATTAATATTTTACCAAGGGCAATCTAGTCGAGCTCTGTATGCAGTGGCGGCTCTAGGATTTGGCAAGTGGGGGCCGTTGGGGGCAACTTCTAATCATGGGGGCCAACCATTTGTTGTTTAATGTATGTAACATTAAGTATAGGGTCCCAACTGGGGGCCACTGGGGGCCAGGCTCTCAATAGGGGGGCACGGGCCCCCTGTCCCCAGTGGAGCCGCCACTGTCTGTATGCAACTAAAAATAATATTTTTCACCAGTAAGCAAGTAAAATTTCATGAATTGATATAGCGCTTTGTCAGGCAGCACAGCATGCTTATTCATAGAGCCAACTTAGCGAGAAACGAGGGAATCAATAATTCAAAATTCAAAATTTTCTATAGCGCCACTATCATAATTCCCAGGGCATCAGCCGATGGCGCCCCAAACCCAAACCGAATAAGAGCCAGGTTAAGCCTGATGATGATGATGATGATGATGATGATGATGATGATGATGATGATGATGATGATGATGATGATGATGATGATGATGATGATGATACCTGGCTTAAGCCTGAATGATGATGATGATGATGATAATAATAAAAATAATAATAATAATAATAATAATAATAATAATAATAATAATAATAATAATAATAATAATAATAATAATAATAATAATAATAATACAGAGAAAGACGAGAACGTGAAGTAAAAGTTATAATATGACTTATATTAACAATAACAGTATTAATAATAACAATAACAATAACAATTGACCATGGCAATTATAACAATTAAAATAATCGGCGTAAACTGAAATTCTACTGGAAATTAAATGGCCATTTATCCACAAGACTGATGAACGTTGCATCATGAATATTAATGAGAATGTGAGATCCAAAGAAAAGTAATGGGTAATCGGTTTTGGTTTAAAAATTTTTGTCTTCATTCGAATTCTGAAAAGAGAAGGAGAAAGATTTCGCAATTTGGCTGCAATTTCAGTGGAAAAGTGAATCAAAAGCAGGCATACAGGCCTCCAGTGAGATACTAAATTTAGGTATTTTATATAATGATTATATATTTGCAAATTTTATCGTAAAAATTGAATTTTCAGACATTATAAAGAGGTGGCTTAGCCCGGGTTACAGAGTAAAAAATGATTAGTAGCCTCTACAGCAGCGGTTCTCAACCTGTGGGTCGCGACCCCGACGGGGGTCGAATGACGATTTGCCAGGGGTCGCCTGAAACCTTCGAAATATGGGGTTGTCTCTTTTTTGATGCACACGACTTGATATTGTACACAATTTTCCCATTGCTAATTACTAGTATTTTGTACTATAATTGCCATTCGAGGATAGGCATTGCAGATAATTGAATCAGAATTATTTCAAACATTTTAATTGTTGTAGCATTATTATTTTGAACAGTTTACATTATGAACGAAAGTGATTTGACGGTTGGGGGTCGCCACATCATGGGGAATTCAATTGAAGGGGTCGCGCCACTGAAAAGGTTGAGAACCGCTGCTCTACAGGCTAATTTTGGGTCTGATTCCACAAGGGCCTTAGGGGTGCATCTTAACACCCTACCGATTACATTTTAACCCTTGATTTTGCCCGAATTTCATAACTTTTCGACGCCACAGTGACGCCTCACTACCCTTCGGATATTGACTATTGCCTGGCTGATCCCACACCTTTCCTATGGCTATTTTAAGAGGCTGAGCGCCTAAGAATAAGTAGCTACTGTTGTGCTGCTTTCCAAGGCGCTATAGAATTCCACGAGATTTTACTTACTTACTTACTTACTTACTTGGTGATATACTAATGTTGAAAATTAAGTATAGAGATGTCGGATCTTTTCAGAATAATGTCCAAATTAATGAAGACTATGGAAAAACTCAATTAGCCTAGATTTGCAAATTGAGTCGCATATGTATTTTTTTCTTATTGTTTTACAAACCAATGACACTTAATCTTAAATTTTAGGCCTATTATATTATTATGCACTCTCGATTATGGTTTTGTGGTAGATTTGCAACAGTTGTGTATAGAGATGGCCTTTTTTGAGTTTCGGTCATATGAGGAGTATGAGAAACGGATTGACAAGGCATGCGAGGATGTCAGCAAAACACCAATTGACCTTCGGGAGTATATGTCGGAAGAGGATCTGGCTAAAATGTGTGACCTGGAAAAGACAGTTTCCACCAATCGACTTAGAAACTACTTGATAATGAAGAAACTTGGTAATTTCATAGAAATAACTCTATTTGTCAACATCTGCACATTGTGTACTAAGAGCAGATGAAAGCTTAATCATATTTTATGTATTGTTCATCTTCCAGACTTCATGGTGATGACCGACCCAATGTATGAAATTCTGTCTAATTCATAAGATGACTTGGAGTTTTTTATTGATCCAGATGAACTGTGCATTTCGAAGAAAGTGCAGATTATTTAGTCACATACATTTTGGTTGACATTTTTATGCTTTAGCATCTAATGTGTGCAGAAGACAGATAGTGATTTTGCTTTTAGATGCAACTACTTGTATTTAAGTGTCTTCTCGGATTGTTTCAAAAACACAATAATACAGCAAACTGCATGAGCACATAAATGCTTCAAATTTTAATCCTCCAGCTCAGTGATTTTTTTATCTAATCCAAAATGGTAAAATTGCGGTCTTGTGGGTATGTCATTAATTCTATTATCGAAGGACTATATTTTGCTTATAATTGTCTTCATTAGAAAATGAGACTATCACTTATTCTCGATGGTAATTATTATAAATGTATGAAAAATTGTCTACTGCCCGAATCATGGGGATCTTTGCCTTCACTTTATGTACTGCATCGTTTTTAATACTGTGTTTTGTGATGGCTATTTTTTCACCAATATTAGTCTTCTTCATTCTGGAAAACGGACATCGGACATGTTTTCTGATTAGCTGATGCCACTAATGAGTTGGCATAGAGCAATTATGATGACAATGATATTATTATTCTATCTTGAAGATGCAACTCTGTATTTGCTATATATCTGATATCTTATTTACGAGTTTACTATTGCAGTTCCTTAGTATATTATTTGTTTAACTCAGTATCTAAGCCTATATTATGATTCATTTGTTTAACTCACTTTAGTATCTAAGTGTAACCGATGAAAAGTTACCTTTCAATATTTTATTATAAAACATATCCATTTCAAATATAAAACATTATCAGTAGCGTGCTCTGTCCTTCAAACATCTCCATAACTGTACTCTGACCCACAAGATGACGCCCCCTAAAACTATTTATATTATTATAGCCCCTCTTCCTGTACTTTTCCTTATAATCCCACTTCACTAATCCCTCCTAAAAAAACTTACATCTCTTTCCTTTTTGAGTTTACAAATTATGACCTATAAAAATTCAAAAGGTTTAAATAATTTGTAAACTTTCTGTTGTGTCATCTTGTATTAACCTATACATTATTTACATATTAATTACCAAATATCACATATTAGAAAACAAAAACATCATGACCTCCTGAAAACAATAAATCTCAAAAAATAAATACATCATAACCTCATACTTAACTCAACAGCAAAAACTTCAAAATTATCAAATTGTCACTTATAACAACACAAATCAACTGTTGAATTCCTCAAATATAAATCCATACTAACAATCAATAATAACCAATAATACGGTAATCAAGCTGTTGAATTCTCTCAACCCCATATTTCATAATAACAGGTCTATTTCACATAAGCACATATCAATTAATGCACCAATCACTAAGTAATTATTCAACAATAATAGAAAAAATCAATATATTCTAGTAACCACTTTACATTATAATTAAAACTCAATTCACAAGAAACAAAACATTAAAGTGTCCTGTATTAATGTTACACTAGTCTTCAAAAAATTCTCACCTAATTTTATAAATCACCAAAACTATCATCTGTAACTTTACCAATAATCTAATTATTAACACATAATCACTAATCCATTTCTCAGTATCACACAGTACCACAACCATCCACAAACCACCAGGCCAAATCCAATTCAACACTCCAGTCCAACAGATCAAATCAACATCCACAACACAACACCCACACACCACAAACAATTTTATCTTTCCTCTATCAAACACAATTGTACTAAATCCTCTACTCCATTCAAACAGAACATCCCAAATCACATATCTGTTATTCAAATAACCCTCAATCCAAACCAACCACTTCAATCCAAAACAGATCACCTTTGACTTCACAGATCTCATCACTAACACGTGACCAATAAACAATTCACCATGATCACAGACAACTAAAAGTCGAAGAGGACTACTTTGCTCTCGCACTGAAATCATCCTTTCATCATTGGCAACAAGGTCATCATTATCACTCACAGCTTCATTGACCATAACCTCAAACTTCTCAAAAACACTTTTCTCCTTAATTATCTCATCACCAATTACAACAACATCAACAGGTTCTACCACAACAGATTCATTAATTCTACTTTCCAGTGCACTCTCAATTTCACTATCACTTTCAATTTCACTATCACATTCTAAATCAAGAAAAACTTGCCTTCTTAACTCTTGCATCTCCTCGTGCCTTCTTCTCTCTTTCTGTTCCTTCTGCTCTTCCCGCCTTATTCTTTCTTGTTCTTTCTCCATACACATTTCTATGAAAATCATCGTCTCTGATTTCTGCCTCACCGTTGGCTCCTCTTTCACCTCCTCCACAGCCTTCTCCTCTTTCCTCTTCTGGTACTCCATAGCCTGTTCCTCTTTCCTCCACTGCTCTTCTCTAGCCTTTTCCTCTTTCCTCCTCTTCTCTTCCATAGCCTTTTCCTCTTTCCTCCACTGCTCTTCTCTATCCTTCGCCTCTTTTCTCCACTGCTCTTCACGCCTTATCCTGTCTCGTTCTTCCTGCATCAACATTTCAATGAAAATCATCATTTCGGATTTCTCTGATAATTGATCCATATTAAAAATCACAATCAATACCACCACAAAACAATTCAAGAATTCAATATCGTTACCCAATAATCCCACACAATATTGAAATTAACAATCACTACACCTCAAATGCACAATAATTCAACACCCACAATCAACACAAAGAATATCAATGCACACTAATTCAACAACCACAATCAACACAAAGAATACCAATCCACTATAATTCAACATCCACAATCAACACAAAGAATATCAATGTACACTAATTCAACCACCACAACCAACACAGAGAATTGATCAATTGACTTCCCTTACTAAAGTCCAGTTCTTGCTTTATTTTCGGAATTACCGACAACACCTTTGAATATCTGTGAAAGGATTGCTCGAATATCCATTTGACCATCCCAGTCCACCGAATCGACGTACGTTCCTTTACCGGCTTGCTTCATTAGGTCAAATAACCTCCCACGAGTGTACGCCACAGCACACCCACGGACAACGTACAAATCAGCAACACAACGAAGTGACACGTCTCCAGAATAACGAGTGTACACCACAGCACACCCACGGACAACGTACAGATCACCAACACAGCGAAGTCATCGTGCTCCAGAATAACGAAATCCTCCACCAGAACAACGAAGAAAACTCCAACCAGAACTTGTACAACGATAACCCAAAATTCCAAATCGTTCTCCTCCTCGCAAAGAGTAATCCACGTAAACGCCTTCAACCGCCTTGTATCGTCAGACTTTCAACAAAACCATCTCCGAATCATTTTCCTCCTCGCACAGAATAAATTCACGTAAACCTCCTTTGTATCATCAGAATTTCACCAAAACGAAATCCTCTCTGTAACCTTGAAGATCAACCGAATATCCATTATCGACGAAAAGTTCACCACAAGTACTCATACGACCGAAGTCTCTCAACACACAACACTGCCATTACGACGCATGGATTCTCCTTTCGCTGTCGCCAAATGTAACCGATGAAAAGTTAATTCTCAATATTTTATTATAAAACAGATCCATTTCAAATATAAAACATTATCAGTAGCGTGCTCTGTCCTTCAAACATCTCCATAACTGTACTCTGACCCACAAGATGACGCCCCCTAAAACTATTTATATTATTATAGCCCCTCTTCCTGTACTTTTCCTTATAATCCCACTTCACTAATCCCACTCCTAAAAACTCGCTTACACTAAGCTTACATTATATCTTCATTTTATAATTACTTGAGACTATCTTGTAGTAAATTTATTCAAATGATATGGCTGTGTTGCTTTCCTTGCAAATTTTTTGTAGGCACAAACATTCGACCCCCAGAGTTTCTACTTAAGTTACAGCAGCCTAATCGCAGACCTAACATGCCTGAGAAAAGCCTGGATCCGACCTGGAACTCTGGAAAACGAGGGAAGAATCCTAAAAGTACTTTATGCACTACTGTATTTGTCATTTTTTCAATTGTATAGTCTAATTTAAAGTGGTATTTGGGAGTCAGACGTGGGGAATATATTGGCGTTTCCTCACTTCCCTTCCCTTACTAGTTAAAGAGTGGGCAAGTAAGTTAGTGGTGATCTTAAAATACTTCAAAATACTAACAAACAAAGTGGAAATGCCAAGATAAAGGTTTTTACAATGAAGCAGTATGATCGAACCAGAGGACACAGCATGAAACTATTTATAAAATGTGGGTTGGGAGACACAAACAGCATTTTTTTAGTGCAAGAGTGGTGGACAGATGGAATGAACTGGATGAGGGGATAGTAACGGCTACAACGACAGCTTCGCTCCAGTAACAAGGTCTCCTAATCATCCCACCACCTTCGCAAACAACGATTCTAGGTGAAAGATCAGTCACCAGAGGAACCCACTTCTGTGGAATTCCCTCCCGGACTTCGTCACTAATTCGAAATCTATCGATCAGTTCAAGAAAAATCTCAAGACACACTTGTTTAGTACGTCGTATGATGGCTAACTCTTTATTGTAAAGCACTCTTGATTTAGGCGTATGCCTTGTTATAGGGCTCTATAAATTATCAGATAATAATAATAATAATAATAACTGTGAACGAGTTCAAAATAAACCTCAGTAGTGTAGGATATTAGATTGGACAGGAACAACAGTGGTTCTCACACAGGGCAGTCCCTACTGAACCCCTTTAAGCCTTGTTATTATTATTATTATTATTATTATTATTATTATTATTATTATTATTATTATTATTATTATCCTACATGATATATTGCAGAGATCAAGAAAATGAATAGAGACTTTATTGTTTAACCAATATTTCTTTAACAAATTAACTTAAAAAAAGAATGAGGAAGCTTTATATAATAAGTCTATTGTTTAGTTCCATTCTTTCTTTGTTAGATTGAAACCCACAGCACGGAACGCCAGCAAAAATGCCAATAATCAAACTCCCAGTCAGGTTATGACCATTTTTGCATAATGTCCATACAATAAAGTTAGCAACATTGGTGGGTAGAAAGATTCTGTTGACTTTGATGCCACAACCGTCTTTATCCAATTCACATCAATTAATGCATTATCACAAGATAACGAATTTACAGTACTAATAATTATTAATTAGACATATTTCAATTCTGAAATTTCTTTTTGCATAATTCATAAATGAATTCGTGACTTATTGAATAATTATTTGAATTCACTTCTGTACTGGTGAATGTGGTTCATCTACAGAGAGAGGAAGTTGAATCTCCTCAGGTGGGGCCATGTATGTCTCAACCTGTTGAACGCGAGCCTTTCTATGAATTTCGACGTGTTGAAGCACGGAGACTATTATATCGGCTACAAAATGAATTGGAATTCATGCTCTTCCTGAAAGAAACTGCTGAAATGAAAGTGATTGGTTGTGATGAACTTGACTTTCTTGATCCTACAGGTATTGATGTTTTTAATCATTGGCATTGATTATGATATTTGCATTAAGCAGATGATTTACTTTTGGTATTTTGCTCAATTTTGTTGTAACTACTGTGCTGGGATATAAAACGTCTTAGCAAATAATGCAAAGACAAGTTGATCTCCCAAAATGGTGTCTCATAACCCATTGATGATCAAAATATTCATTCTGCTGATATACAACCATAACATTTGTGGTCCTGACTTATTGAATGTTTGAAATTCAAACATGCTATTAAATGCAGGTGATGTCAACTTGACTAAATTGAAGAAGAGTATTCAGGAAAAACAACGAACTGAAGGTCGCAAAAGATATCCAAAGAGAAATATCACCAAAATAAATTATGGTGAAGTGAAGGAACCAGGCGATGATGAATATCTTTGTAAGTGCTTATGTGACAATTTTGTTTCACAAGAAATATTGTTGATCTGCATGCTATCATAACTTGTACATTTGCACTTGACTACATTTATGAAAGGTGCATAAAATCAAGACCACTTGATCCACATCACTACAAATTTTCAATATTAGCATCTTGAAATGCGTTGAATAAGCTGTGAATCTGAGTGAAATTTTGAAGTTTTTCTGTTTTGATAATTAATCGGTCATATTGGACAAGAACACAGAATACTACCTGCTCCAGTGCTTAGATTTTATAAATAAATATACATTCACTTAATTAAAATTATATGTTGATGGTATTTTATCATCTATGTTTTATTTGTGGTTAATTAACCTCGTTTTTCATGACTCTATATTTATTTCCTTCAGGCAATTGTTTTATTTATTTATGGTTTCAAAGTGGCATTTGTTTGTTCTTACTGTGTGCAGTGTGCACAGAATGTAACAAGAAGCACTTGCATGGACGTTGCCCCGTCCATGGTTTACCTTGTTTCATTCGAGACAAACAGACCAATGGCAGACATGCAAGAAATGCAGGACAGCTGAAGGCTCCTAATAACTATGCTGTTTGGACGACACCAGATTATCTTGAGGTTGCATCTTCAGGCATTTCTGATGCTGGATATGGAGTGTGGACTCGGCAGACATTTCTAAAGGGAACAATGTTTGGACCATATCGAGGGAAGAAGGTTTATGAGGAGATAGTTGCTCATAATTCCAGTTATGCATGGGAGGTAAATGATGAAGAGTTTAACTTTCTTGAATACTCTTGGAACTTAGAAATTTTGTATGATTAAACTTGTTTAAAGCAATTTGCATGTCCTACTTTACAATCTAACAACTTATATTCTAAAAGTTTCTTGCTGGAGATATTTTCTTTCTTTGGAATGAACAATACTTGTATATTTTGATTTTGAAGATCTATAATGATGGAAAGTTGGATCATTATATTGATGCTGAAGATCCTTGTCATTCAAATTGGATGAGATATGTCAATTGCTCTTCTTCTGAATCAACACAAAATGTGAATGCATTGCAGTTCTGTGGGCAAATCTATTACTGTGCCTGCATTGACATTCCACCAAATGTAGAGATGTTAACATGGTATGGTGATCATTATGCAGAAGAATTGCAGCTTCTTGAAAGAACATCTAAATCAAGAGGTTTAAGAAAATCTTTAGATATTATTTAACTATTTTGATTAAATAGTTAAAATGATTATATAAAAATGATAATCGCTGGGTGAAGAATGACTCAGCTATATCTGCACTGAGTGAGAAGTTTACCATGTGATATATTTATCATTTGTCATATTTATCTCTGGTACAAGTTTTACCTATATATGTTTGAATAAAATTCATAATCTAAAGTAGTAATTCTGATCAGTTTAGACAATATGAAATTCTATTGAATAACATGTATAGGTAGGTCCTATGTCATTTAATTTTCTATCATCCAATTGTTGTCTGAATGGTGCGTGGAGCTGAGAAAATGAGAGAAAAACGAAATGGAATACATGAAACTTAGATTTTGCTGATAAACGTAATCAGTGACTATTGATGATGATGATGATGATGATGATGATGATGACGACGACGATGATAGTAAAAAACTATAATTAGATTTCAATATAGTAGGGTTAGGGTTAGGTTAGCCCTAACCCTAACCCAAATTCTGGTTCGGGAGATGCTTCCCTGATTGCAACTTTTATATATACAAATATTCGTTATTATTTTGGTGTTAATATTCAATGCGCTGAGCATCTTCAGAGAAATTCTTTTTTCTTTTTCATGTTGTCATTTTCAGTTGGTCGTGTATTCGTCAATAAAGCCGACCACAAAGACCTAAATAAGAAAAGTGTAAAGGTTGATGAAATACCTTCACCTGAGGTCAGAGTAAACCTTGGATCTGAAGTACGTCAATTGGAATCCCGTGAAGTCAGTGATCTAATTTCGCCTGATAACTCTGAAGAAGGAAAAAGTGGATCAATGGTTGAAGACAAAGAGAGACCGCATTGGTGTTCACAGTGCAATAAGTCATTTAAAAGGAAAGAACATTTGAAGCGACACATGAAGATTCACACCGGAGAAAAGCTCTATAAATGTTCCGTGTGTTCGATAAGGTTTTGCGATGCAAGTTCTAGAAAAGTACATATGAGAATTCATACCGGAGAGAAACCCTATGAATGTTCTGTTTGTGGGATAAAGTTTCGCAATATGAGCGGTCAAAGTCAACACATGAGAATTCACACTGGAGAGAAGCCCTACGAATGTTCTGTTTGTAGGATGAAGTTTTCCCAGTCGAGTAGTCGTAATCAACACATGAGAATTCACACCGAAGAGAAGCCCTACGAATGTTCTGTTTGTGAGATGAAGTTTCGCCACAGGACCGGTCGAATTCGACACATGAGAATTCACACTGGAGAGAAGCGCTACGAAAGTTTTGTTTGTACGATGAAGTTTCCCAGTCGAATGGCCGTAATCAACACATGAGAATTCGCACAGAGAGAAACCTTCCAATGCTCTGTGTGTGGGATGAACTTTAGCGATGCAAGTAATCGAAATCGACACATGAGATCACACTAGAGAAAGCCATTGAATGCCTCTCCTTTGCAGTGAATTTTTTTCATTTGATTCAATGAAAGTTCAAATTGATTAAAAACAATTAAATCAAAAGGCTTTAGTAGAGATGAAATTTGCATCAACTCTTTTCTTTTGTTGAGGCATTGTTCCTGTTTTCTTGCATCGTTTTAGATAAACGTGGTGATATTCTCAAGCAAATATATTAGTTGAGTTGTTCTTAACTGGGGTTCTTGTACCCTTTGTGGGTGCTTGAAGGACGTTGTGGGGGTACTGTATAATCCATAAATAAAGTCAGTTAATCCCACTTTCTGACATATGCACAATCTGTGACAGATGTTCGTTGCAGTTTATAATTATTTTCAATATATTGGGAGAGCACAAACTTTTGTCCTGGAATAAGGTACGCTGATAGGGGGTTCTTCATTCTCTTATACTTGTTTCAGGGTTACGTAATTCTAAAATGTATAAAAACCACGGCATTAGTTGGTTATTATTCACAACTTACATAGGTGTTGTAATGAAATGTTTTATCTTTTGACAATTGTTTACTAGTGTTTTACAGGTTCGTTTTGGTTTTTGGAGAAGTCGTTGCAAAATGTTCTGTCACTCACTGTTTAAATCATCGGTTGATTGTTTTAATATACGTCGAATAAACTGTAAGAGGGACTTGTTTTATTCAGGGCTTTTCATGCAAAACTGTTCTTAAATTAGAGCAATGATCTTGTTCCGTTTAATGTGCGCATCTTGCATACTTATTACTTGTTATTAGGGCTGCACCGAGTAACTCGAGTAACGCGAGTACTCGACTCCAAATTGGAGTCGAGTAATTTTTTTGGAGTTGAGTACTCGCATAGAATAACTAAGCAAAGAATAGAATAGATAAATAAAGAAGAACCAAATAATTTCATTAAAATTTGGCCTACCGTTATTTGTTACAAATAATTATTAATCAGTCTTATTTAGGTTATTCTTATTCGTTATGCCCCAGTTAGTTAAGATGTTGTCCACAGTGGGCCAACTGTAGTGAAGACCTCATATTTTTTGCCAGTACCGGTAAAATAGTTTCTGTTCTGTAACTTTAATTCTGTTATACTAAATTTGAAAATGCTTGAATATCCGAAAAATTGATATGTAACTGTATCTAACGTTCTGCTTTGGTTAAATGAGTGCCATGAGGCAAATAATAAGCATTATGTGACGTGTAACGTTTGCAAATCATGTATTTCCGGTTTTGCGCGAGTACTCGAGTACTCGCTAAGCTACTCGACTCCTAAACTACTCAGTTAGCGCAGCCCTACTTGTTATTTCCTTTGTGTCTACCGAGTTATTCATCTGTAGTACTTCCGTCACCACCACCACCATCAGCACCCTTCCCTTGATCATTTTCCTTATTTCTAGCCATTAGTTATATTAGACTTTTAAGTAGCACTTTCTGAGCCATTCGTAAAACTCTTCTAACTATTATATCTATAACACTATGTAACACGATTTTTGTTCCTGGCTTCTAAGTGTTATATTTCAGTTGCCTATGTATAAAGGATCTGCAAACATGGCTATATTCATCATTATATTTGCTTTCATGGGCACAGCTTACAAAAGTTGTTTATTTATACAATGGAAAAAGGTGCATTTTTCTTCTCGAGAATGAACATTATGTACTAATTGCAAATAAGCAACAACAGTCAAAATTACTTAAAAACATTCAGAAATGAGTTGCTTTTTGAGATTTGTGTCTGTACTGTCAATAGCTTTCTCAATGAAGACTTCAGACATAGTCCCCCATCACGTATTTGTTATACCGTCCCTGGTAACGACGTTCCGAGTCCAGCATATCCTGATGAAAGCGTTCATCTTGCTTATCTGGGTAGGCTCCCAAGTTTTCCTTGAATTTGTCAAGGTGGGCATGAAGAATATGTACTTTCAAGGACATTTTGCATCTAATTTTGGCATGGTTCTTTATGAGAGACTGGTTCAGTCTCTCATAGTTTTCAGCCTTGTGGTTGCCAAGAAAGCCATACAATACTGCAACGAAACTGTTTCAAGACCCTTTCTCCGTGCTATTCAGCTTCTTGGCGAATACATCACGCTATGTGATCTTCTTTATCTGTGGTCCGACGAAGATGCCAGCTGCGACTTTTGCCTCCGAAAGCTGTGGAAAAAGCTATAGGAGGTATTTGAAAGCTGCGGATTCCTTGTCTTGACAAATTATTTGTTGAGGCCTAACTTGATGTATGAGCATCGTTCGACGGTCTATCAGCGGCTCCCACTTGATGCTGTTCTTACCTGTGGTGAACTCGGTCAGCTGTGGCCAATCCCTTCTACAATAGTGGGCCTCAGACCTCGGTGTCCCGGTTGTTATAGAGGCAAAGAAAAACCAAGGAAATTTTGTGAAACCGCCTTGCGGACCCATCAGGAATGTCACCATTTTGACCATATTGAAGTCTCCAATGACTTAACAACCATAGTTGTCATAATTCAAGGCACTCAGCAACATCTTGACACTGGTGTAGTCCTCTCTGAGGTGCAGGTGCACAAAGTGAGCCATGGGGAGAGACAAGTACTTGTTACCATTATGAAGTAGCATGGCTTTGAGGTTCTTGGATGAAATCTCTATGAATTGGCACCATCACTCAGGTTAAAGGTGATTGCTATGGCCTCGAAAAGACCAGTGACATTGCTGCAGAAGCACAACCCATCTAGCTGACTGAAGAATTTGGAAAAACGTTCGTGACGCTTTCTCTGTTCTGTCACCTGCACACATCCAACAAGTTCCAGTCCTTGAGTCTAGACATCAGAAGCTCAGCATTGCACTTGGTGAGACTAAGGTCTATGATCAGGTCGTTGATATCTTTCTGATTGGGGAAGTATGGCTTTCTCATCTCAGCTATTTCTGTGCAATTGCATCCTGGATCTGCAATATCTTCCTCGCTGTCTGCCTTGACGCGCTCCCCTGAAGACAGTTGATCCCTCTCTGTAGGGATGGGAATGGGGAGCTCAGAGCCATAGGGTACCGGTGCGATGCAAACGTAGCAGAATGCATTTGCTGGCTGCAAGCAGCCTCTTGATGCCATCTAAATCAATTTTTTCTGGTCACTATTCGCTTACTCAGCAACAAGATACACTAGTACGTTGGCTTAAGAAATCTGCACTCTTAAAAGTCTATGGATGCAAGTGAAAGCTCCCAGAAAGTGCAACAGGGTTCTAGAAGATTCCAGAAGGTTATAGAAAATTCTGTTCAGATCTAAAAACTTATGGACAGCTTGCAATATTCCAGAATAATAAGTATGTCTGCTCAGCTTTGAATGTGAACCGAGAATGTGTTCTATAACCCAGTAGGCACAGCAACGTTTATTAAACGTTGAATAAATGTTAGCCTATAACATTTAGTAAACGTTTAAAACGTATTTAAAATGGAAATCCAATAAACGTTTATCGATAAACGTCGCCTAAACGTTTAACATTAAACGTTGTCTAAACGTTCACGGGCTGAACGTTTATTAAACGTATTTACTGCAACGTTTATAAAACGTTCAGTGTATGTTTAAAATGGAAATTCAGTAAACGTTTAACAATAAACGTCGCCTAAACGTTTAACATTAAACGTTGTCTAAACGTTGAATAGCTGAACGTTTATAAAACGTATTTACTGCAACGTTTATAAAACGTTCTGTGTATGTTTAAAATGGAAATTCAGTAAACGTTTAACAATAAACGTCGCCTAAACGTTTAACATTAAACGTTGTCTAAACGTTGAATAGCTGAATGTTTATAAAACGTATTTACTGCAACGTTTATAAAACGTTCAGTGTATGTTTAAAATGGAAATTCAGTAAACGTTTAACAATAAACGTCGCCTAAACGTTTAACATTAAACGTTGTCTAAACGTTGAATAGCTGAACATTTATAAAACGTATTTACTGCAACGTTTATAAAACGTTCTGTGTATGTTTAAAATGGAAATTCAGTAAACGTTTAACAATAAACGTCGCCTAAACGTTTAACATTAAACGTTGTCTAAACGTTGAATAGCTGAATGTTTATAAAACGTATTTACTGCAACGTTTATAAAACGTTCAGTGTATGTTTAAAATGGAAATTCAGTAAACGTTTAACAATAAACGTCGCCTAAACGTTTAACATTAAATGGTGTCTAAACGTTGAATAGCTGAACGTTTATAAAACGTATTTACTACAATGTTTATAAAACGTTTTAGTGCATGTTTAAAATGAAAATTCAGTAAACGTCTAACTATAAACGTAAACTAAACGTTTAACTATAAACGTTCCTAAACGATGATCAATAAACGTCGTGTATACGTATTATAGCTGAATGTTTATTAAACGTAATTACTGCAACGTTTATAAAACGTTTAGTGCATGTTTAAAGTGAAAATTCAGTAAACGTTTAACTATAAACATTGCCTAAAAGTTTAGCAGGTGAACATTTATCAATCGTAATTTTTGCCAGGTATATACATGTTAATTTAGTTAACAAATTTAAGCAAACGAACGCTGAGTAGGCCTACTATGAGAAACTTTATTCGTGACAAGCACGGCATCAAACAAGAAATATATGATGAAATGAACCACAGAAAACAAAAAGCAAACACTATATCACGCTTCAACTGCCACTAGCATTGTATGACCGAATGAAATTAGGACAAATCTGTTCTGAAATATCTTAACATCAGAATTAAACAATAGGCTATATCATCGCGTTTCATATCAACTGTAGCAAATATCATTAGAACACCGTTACGAACTCACAATGATCCACTGAATTCAAATATATGTAGTAATAATGGAAGTTTAAAGATATCCAATATATAGTTATGAATCTCAATTGGATAAATTATATACTTCAATCATATAGGACATCGAAACAACAAAATTGACGCAGGCATATAGGGATATTGCAGAAACTGCATAAACCGAGTAATTGCCAACAGTTACGTTAACAAGTTAATTAAAAGCTGTAGGCCTGTGAGGCAAAATGTACAAATTTATTTTAACCTTCTACACCTAGTGATTATTCTAGCCACGTGGAGGTGGGGAGAGTTTACGACTTTGGGGTCTAAAATTTAGCTGGCATTTGACGAACAAAAAGGTCGTAACCATCTCTTGAATAAACACTGACCTTCTAGGCAATGGAGTTCCGTAAATATATCACCAAAATCCACATATCACCATGGGCGCAAACCTGGCCGAAAAATTGATCATGTCCGTGTCATAAAAAATGTTGCGCAACAACTTCCAAAAAGGAGGGTTAGACAACACGACGCTTCGTCTTTTACCTTTTAACTTGGGGGTAAGGACCCTTTTACCTCTATGGTTTCCCTTTTCTTGGGGCAAAGGTCATTTAACCTATGGTCTTCATTTCCATATGGGCCCTCCGCCCCTCCAAATCCCGCCACAGATTAATCCCTGCCATGACGCCTCAGTAAAAAAAGCATACACACAGGCGGATAACTAAAATTATAATCAATCAAAATCAATCATCGATCATGTTTAGGCTATTTATAAAAACATGAAAATGTGATATATTCATCGCCGTATGTGCTCATTACTAATATCTAATATACTGGTATGTTTAGTAATAACAAACAACGGTTACAATTATCATACTTTGGAAATAACAAGATACCAAAAGAAACGAAGTTCCCGCAAGAGGTTACCTTAGAAAATAAAATAAAAATAAAAATAGGACATGGGGGACATAGTGGAGTTTGAGCCCCTGCATGCATATCACTGGCCGTACCGCCAGCCTCTACCCACAGACAAATTCTAACAATACAATCAGCAAAATGCAACGCATTCCTTAAAAGTATTTATCAACAATATTAAAGAGTGCTTAATCTCACTTTCTGACAACAGCATAATATGTCTTGTCTTTGTTGTTGTTCATGGCTCCAGTGCCATGTTTTCGGAACGGAGCATATTTAAGAACTGAGGAGATAGCACCCCGGATAGATGATTCAGTTGTCGAGTGGTTTTTCAACACACACTCTGCATAACAACAATGCAAAAGCTATGATATCCAAAATTACATACCAGAACGTAAGTAAGTAAGGAAGTAAATTCTCGTGAATTTCTATAGCGCTTTCGTAAGCGGGTGCCGTATATAGGCTGCTTATTCCTACGCGCTTAATCTGTATACAGTTAAAATAGCCATATCCGAAGCTTTGTGGTCAGCCAGGCAAGGTCAATTCCAGTGATCAGTCAGACTTGGAGTTGGGAAGCAATGAGGCAGACTATGAAAAAGTAAGCAGAAATTAGATACGTAATTTAACTCTAGATCACAGTAGTGAGGAATTTATTGCTTGACAGAATTGTCTTAATTTCATAGTGTGAACCCTTAGATCCTATCCAAAGGGCAGCAAGTCATTGCATTTAAAAGATGTAGAGATCAAAGGAAGTCCAGTTGTGCTTCGAATCGTGCATCAACTCACGAGCTCAGCACTAGACGAATACTGCCAGCCGATGTTAGTGTGGAGCAATTATTTAACATAGCTAGAAAGAGCAATGACCTGCAGTAACTGTTAAATTGATGTTTGAAACGGTAATAGAGTGAGCGACAACAGATTATATTTCAGTGATAACAGATTCTATTTTAAAATTTAATTATGAAGCCAAAAAATAATATTCAACCATATGGAAGTGCACAGATATATTCCAGAATATATATTAAAGTTAATATTAGCGATTAAAAAACACAATCCTCCAGCAGAGTAGCGAAAATTAAAAATTTACAGCAACATCGATCAATTCGAAATTTTAATGCTTCTAGTCTGCGTCACTGGCAGTGAAATTGTGTTTTTAAAAGCTTAGCAGTTAAAAGACAAAGTTATTTCTAACCTGTTATAATCGATGCAACCTCCATCGACTCAAACGCCAATTTTCCTTTTCGTCCTCGAAGGCTCATCGCGCTCATCATAGTATCTGAGAACAGCCTGAAAGAAATTCCCATAAGAAATCTTTATGAACCCCTCTACAGAGTAATGACATTTTTAAAGTCGACACTGTACTGGGTATTTAGTTGTGGAAAAACGTTCTTCAAAATGGAATACTGTGATTTTTTTAAAAATGGCTATATCTCAGAGTTCTCAGACTATATAAGAGCTAAGAAGATAAGATACACATGTGTTTATAGGCCTATGCCAACATGCTAACACCAAGTCATTTTGACGCTATAAAATATCTCCACACATAACTGAGCTTGCATTGATTCAATAAAAAGTAGTATATTATATACGACTTGTTGACTATATAATTTCACTTACACATGCAGCACATTGGCAACATTGTCACGAACGGTAATGCCACCTATTCTTGCAAGCCTTTTTTTACCTGTATATATAATATTAAAACATAATTTGAGCATGCTATTGACAATTTGTAAGCCTATACAAAATTGGGCTATGTCATAGTCAGATAACTTAACCCGGGCAGCTGACCAAGGGGATGTCCATAAATTACATAACCATGCAATTGGCATGCAAAAGTAAGAAAACCCAAAATTCAAAGCATAATTTCTTCAACTTTTCAACTTGGGTAGAAAGCAAAGTAACTGGGCATTGCACGTAATTGTCCGGGCGTGGTTACGCCACTCTATGTATGTATATATATATATATATATATATATATATATATATAATATATATATATGCAGTGCTTTTTGTAAAAAAGGTGCCGGTACTCACGGTGGATTGCCTAGCTTTTCCATTACGATTATGTGGTCTGTGGCTAGAATTTAACATAGAAGCGATTTTGGAAGCATGATGATGCATATCATTTATTAAGTATTTAAAGTTTTTAGCTAAATCACCAACTGCAAAGTCACAAAAAAAAAATTTTTTCACACCTTGAAAAAAAGTTTCGGTATGCCATACCGGCGCGTACCGTCACAAAAAGCCCTGTATATATGTATATATATATATATATATATATATATCCTCCTCTCTCTCTCTCTCTCTCTCTCTCTCTCTCTCTCTCTCTCTCTCTCTCTCTCTCTCTCTCTCTCTATATATATATATATATATATATATATATATATATATATATATATATCTTTCTCTCTGTGTCTCTCTCACCGCCATCACCAGCTCTCACTTTTATTTTTCTGTCTGTCTGTCTCTCATTCTCCCCTCTCTCTTTCTCTTTCTCTTTCTCTCTCTCTCTCTCTCTCTCTCTCTCTCCCTCACACACTCTCTTTCTCTCTGTCCTCTCTCTGTCTCTCTCTCTTTGTCTGTTGGCTGTCTGTCTGTCTGTCTGTCTGTCTGTCTGTCTGTCTGTCTGTCTGTCTCTCTCTCTCTCTCTCTCTCTGCCTTTTCTCTGTTTTTCTCTAGCGTCTGCTAGATACTGCGTATCTGTCTTTGCCTCTGTCTGTCTACATGTATGTCAGTTTGTCTGTCAGTCTGTCTGTTCTGTCTGTCTGTCTGTTCTGTCTGTCTGTCTGTCTATCTCTCTCTCTGTGAGGAATGTATTGTGTTCAAATATAATAACAAACTCTCCTTCCCCCTAGTGTGTACGTACGAAATGGACAACCCCAACAGGATCAGGATTCAAGACAGTGGTTAAAGTGGGCTGGAACCCGGCACCTCATTAATCGACCCCGAGATGAGTCTGTCGAAGAGAACAAGATTAAACAAAAGTTCTATTACTACAGAGGAACCAGAACCAAACCCCACTCGAGGTGGGTCAGTGCATGGACTTGTACAAAGCGACGCAGAACCTCTAATCAGCGACAGCTGGATAACAGAGGCCAACGAATTCAGGGTTACCAGCGGTTGCAGAACTGACACTAAAATTGACGTCGACAGACCGACGATTCAAAAGAAGCACTATAATTACCTGACATTAACTGCCCTGCCAGTTCTCCGTTTAAACAGATGCCTGCGTCTCTCCTCCCCTGTGACAGATCATGGAAGCCTAAATAAATACATAGTTTCTTATTATTTAGGTCGAAATGGATAACTATGAAAAGTTGTTGTTGGATTTGTGAATGAATTTGAATATCCACTGGTGTAAACTGTTTGTAAATCCACGAGTTAGAATGTCCGTTTGTAAATCCACGAGTTTGAATCCATTGCAGAACAAGTAATCCCAAATGTCTGAGAATAATCCGAAAACTATGGACAGTAACCTATATCTGTTAACGCTCTTAACAATACTCGTCACTCTATGCTGACAAGCAAACAAATTTACTAATGCAAGCAGTTAATACTATTAACGCATAAGGTATGAGAAATCTATTGTAAAATAAGCACTGAATATAAGTGTGATATGTCTAACTCGACAGACTCGAATGAGTGAGTCACTGGCTGACCAACCGATAGCCTTGTTACTGGGCAAGGCAATTATTAAACAGTCATGGTTACTGGGCAGTTAGTTGGCTGACGGCTGCTGGGCGGTTGGGCGCAGTGGACAGAGGTGTCAGGTGTGGGTCGCTAAGACAGGACCTGAACCACTGGCCTAAGTTGGTCAAATTCTTGATTTCTCTAACCGAGGTTGCATTTCCAGATGTTCTATCTAGCTAGGCTTCTTTGGACAGATATACGAATTCGCTGTTGCCGACTTCACAGCAAACGCCGATATATGCAGAGCCGGAACGCCCGCCAACTGCTCACCCGATGTCGACACAAATCACTCGATCGGGCCTTCAGATCAATCGGCCGTCCAGATACAAAATTACAAAGACTAAGTCCGATACAGAGGCTGTTACGTAGCTAGAGACACTTAGAGGCATTTAGATTTCAAGTTTCTACTTTGTAATTTTTTAGACATTTTAGCTATCTCCTTCCTTCTACATAAAACATTTATTTTTTCTTTAAAAGCCATAAATTTTACGTTCGTAACGTAAATAATGGACAGCCCCTTAGCCCATCGTTATCAACTGACTGTAAAATTGAATCAAAATTACATGGCTGTGATTCCATAATGCTTAAAATCGAAAATTTCAAAATTAAATGCATTAAATCCAGACATGGGGCCGTCCATATAGTCAGTACTCAAAAAAGTCAAATTTTCAACCCCCTCTCCCCTTTGCACATTGCGTACATAGGAAAAATCCCCCAAATTCGACCCCTCCCCTTCAGTTCGTACCTACTATATGGACAGCCCCTATATAGGCTACACACTATCTAGCTTTTATACAAATTGTTCAAATATGCAAAGGGCCGTCCATATAGTACGCACGCAAACAAAGTCAAATTTTCAAGCCCTCGCCCAGGTTGCACATTGCGTACATAGGATAAATCTCTCAAATCCGACCCCTCAATGCATACGTATAGTAGATATATATATATATATATATATATATATATATATATATATATATATATACAATGCAGCTTTTTTCGTTCACGTAGTTTTTCAATTGCATAGAATCCATGGAAGATGATAAGTAGCAATTGCTGTTTCTATGAAACAGACCAATCATTGGGATCAATTAATTAGTGTAAATCAAGATTTCTTAACAGGGCCGCCGAGAAGGGGCAGGGGACAAATGCACAGGGGTCAGGCGACCTGTACGTAGAGGCAGGGCTTAAAGTGAGCCAGATCTTGCCGGATCTCAGATCCGGTACGTCTGGCAAGAGATCCAGGACGTCTGGCATGAGATCCAAACCTCTATATGCGACTACTTTGAAGATCCGAAAAAGACCTGATAAGCAAAAAATCAACACTTTCGCAAACTTGGAAAGGCCGGTTTTATAAGTTCTAAAGTTTTGGAAGAAATTAAAGAAATTTAGTGGCCGGATGAAAATTAGGAGGGGCCGGCGTCTGAAAAGTACTTTAATTAACCAGTGCACTGTGTAGGAGGCCCGGGTCGGATCGTACGTAAATCTTGTTAGGCCTACTCACTGAAACTGTGCTGTGCACGAAAACAATTTTAAAAGGTCTTCACCAATTTATAATTCTTCTGACGGCAGGGGCCCGTAAAACTTGTTAAACGGACCGTAAAACTTGTAACATACTGAAAAAAGGACATCGCCAATTTTCTAACTTGGTAGGGGCCCGGATTGACCTTTTGTCCCGGGGCCATGGATTTTTCTCTCGGGGGGCCGACTACAATTGTAACTTCTAAGTTATAGCAGCAGACTGTCGTCAATCGATGCCTATACGACATCCGCCACATATAGACCCCCGGTCGCTTCTTCTATGCGTCTTGATCAATCGCCGCCAAGCATCACGTGCATTCAGGGGCGGCGCCAGACGTCTGAGAGTGGGTGTTAGGGTTAGGGATGACTCTAACCCTAACTCTAGGGTTAGGGTTAGGATAACCCTAACCTAGGGTTAGGGATAACCTAACCTGAAGCTGAACAACTGTTACTTTTACAACATTAGAATTCGTTAGAATTACTATTCCACACGCAATGAGTGCATTAGGCTAAATAACTTTTAAAGGAGTCTGGGGCAGAGCCCCCGAGAATAAGGAGTCGATGATGTTGTGGAATTATCAGATTTGAGGTAGTGGTGTAATGTGTAAGTCATCGGAATTTCAGTAATTTTAGTTACTGAATTTCAAGAGCAAGAAGGCATTTTGAATCAATTGGAATTTGCGTATGGAAGCTTTTGGAAGATTGTTAAACAGTGAGTTGCAGTAGTCTAGCTTAGAGTGAACTATGGAAGTAGCTATAGTGGAAGCAGTTTTAATATAAAGGTAGGGACGAAGGCGGCTCTAATTAACAGCTCGTATGAAGTCTATTTTAATTCTATACATACTGGGTGCATGCAGCCGCAAATTCTATACAGTCGCATATATGTTTCATTATAGCCGCAAAGATAGAACGCAGGTATGCAATATAGCCACCAAAGCAGCAACAACGTTTTGGTGAATGCTGGAACAATTAGGTGGACACGCGGTTGCGATGAGGAAACCCGCGCAAAGAACAAGAACAAAGAACTTATCTTCGATTAAGAGCTATAGCATAAAATGAAATCTATCGAATAAACACATGTCTATGCATGGGTGGTTTTTAACCCATATGGGCTGGGTTGGGTTGGATTCGGTTGGGTCAGACTTTTCCATATTAATGGTGGTTTGGGTTGGGTCATATATGGTTTAAGAAATTGCAATGTTTTACGGTGGGTGGAGTTGGGTAAAATAGCCCTATACACTCAAAAAAATTCCGTTAATATTGAGGGAATTTTTAAGGGAATAATCCGTTTCCGATTACTGTACAGAATTTTCCCTCACTGCGGCATATATATGAGTTGGGGATTTGATAGATTGGGTTGGATTGGGTTGTTAAAAATGGACCCATGGACATCTCTACACGAGCTCATATGTAGGCTACGCGTTCAGCATCAAACGCATAGAAGTATAATAAGTTAAATACTAATTTTTGCCAAAATAATGGACACAATTAATTAAAGTTAAAGTATAAATTAGTTCACTTCCGTTTAATACGGAAAACTAGTTTCAAGTGATTCGATCGATATGGGTTCGGATTGACAGTTTCCCATTATTACAATTATTATTATCGAATTCATTCAGCGTGGTAAACAGCGGAGGGCCATCCATATATTACGCACGCATGCATTGTCGGGAGGGTCATTGGATTTTTGAGTAACTTAGTTTTTTTATTAATTGCTACTAAATTTTTAATTATGCACGATATTTAATGTTTGTTATATCGTTTTTGAAAATTTTCAAGTCATATATATTCGATAAACGTTGACATTTCAACGTACGTTTATACAACCTTTAGATATGAACGTCTACACTATACTTTTAAATTTAACCACAATTAATGACCCTTTTGATTAAATGACCCTGCATGAATGACCACCCACCTTTAGGCCTATCTTTAGCTATTTCATACTAAGATTGAGCGCCTAGGAATAAGCAGCTACTACGGTGTTTCATCTGAAAGCGCTATAGAAATTTACGAGACTTTACTTACTTACTTACTTACGTTAGCATATAAACGTTGCATCAACGTTTCAAGCCGTAAGCTCAATAAACGTTAACATATACACGTGGCATCAACGTTTCAAAGCATACGTTTAATAGACGTCAGCATGTAAACATTGTATCAACGTTTCTAGACATACGTTCGATAAACGTTAGCATATAACCGTTGTTAGCATATAACCAAACGATTTTCTACAATCAATAATGATTCCGATTAAAAAGAAAGTAAATGCAATGGAATGCGAGGACCATAGAACTATCAGTCTATTGTGTCACGCGGCGAAGATAATACTCAAGGTCATTACAAAAAGAGTACAAGCGAAAACAGATGCAATAGGATTCCTTGGAGAGGATCAGTTTGGGTTTCGGAAGGGAAAAGGAACACGGGATGCAATCGGATGCTTAAGAATGCTAAGTGAGAGAAGACTTCAAAATGGAAAAAATATCTTTATATGCTTCGTGGATTACGAAAAAGCGTTTGACAGAGTAGATTGGAGGATTTTGATGAGAGCACTGAAAAGGGTGGGAGTGGATTGGAGAGACAGAAGACTGATAGCAAACCTATACCTTGGACAGTCAGTGAAGGTGAGAATAGAGGGAGAACTGAGTGAATCGTGTATGATTGGGAGAGGAGTAAGGCAGGGATGTCCACTGTCACCGCTGTTGTTTAACATATACATCGAAGAATTAGTACAAGAGGCGATGGAGAATACAGATAAGGGAGTAAAAGTCGGAGGAGTACTACTAAAGGCGCTGCGCTTCGCAGACGATCAGGCCATGCTAGCAAGCAATCAAAAAGGGCTTCAGGAAGTAATGGATAAACTGATACAAGTGTCAGAAAAGTATGGAATGAGAATCAATACAAAAAAGACTAAAGTTATGGTAATAAGTAAAAAAGAAGGAATGAGAGTAGACATAAAGGTTTACGGACAGATCATAGAGCAAGTGAAGGAATTTAGCTATCTAGGAAGTCTGATAACAACCGATGCCAGATGCAATAAAGAGATAAGAAGACGTATAGCAATAGCAAAAGAAGCTTTTTACAAGAGAAAGGAGCTGATGCAAAGTAAACTAAAACTAAACCTAAAAAAGAGATTGGTAAAAACATTGATATGGAGTGTGGCGTTGTATGGGGCGGAGACGTGGACAATGAGAAAGGAAGATATAAAACGATTAGAGGCTTTTGAAATGTGGATTTGGAGGAAAATGCTAAAAGTAAAATACACAGAGCATAAGACAAACGAGGAAGTCATGAAGGAGATAGAAGAAGAAAGAAGCCTGATAGATACAATCCGGAAAAGGCAGAGAAATTGGATGGGACATGTCCTCCGGCATGACTCTTTACTAAGAACAATAATCGAAGGAAAAATGGAGGGAAAGAGAGTGAGAGGTAGACCGAGAAAGATGATGTTGGAGTGGATGATGAATAAAGGATATCAGGAACTCAAAGAAGAAGCAAGCAATCGATCGGAGTGGAGAAACTGGATACCTGGACCTGTCGAGAGACAGAAACACTGATGATGATGATAACCGTTGTATCAACGTTTCAAATCATACGTTTAATAGACGTCAGCATGTAAACATTGTATCAACGTTTCTAGCCATACGTTCAATAAACGTTAGCATATGAACGTTGTATCAACGTTTCAAGTCAAACATTTAATAAACGTTGGCATCTCAACGTTGATACAACATTTAGATGTGAACGTACAGCAAACGTTAGCATTTAAACGTTGTATCAACGTTTCTATTCAAACATTTAATAAACGTTGACATCTCAACGTTGATACAACATTTAGATGTGAACGTACAGTTAACGTTAGCATTTAAACGTTGTATCAACATTTCAATTCAAACATTTAATAAACGTTGGCATCTCAACGTTGATACAACATTTAGATGTGAACGTACAGTTAACGTTAGCATTTAGACGTTGTATCAACGTTTCAAGTCAAACATTTAATAAACGTTGACATCTCAACGTCGATACAACATTTAGATGTGAACGTACAATAAACGTTAGCATTTAAACGTTGTAGTAACGTTTAGCCATAGTTTAGCGACATCTAAACTTATTTCAACTTACTTTAAACGTTTACTAAACGTTGCCGTGCCTACTGGGAATACACGAATTTCAAAATATCATTGCCCTGACCCCAAAAGCAAATTCAGTTTGAAACAAAAACTGTTTTCTAGTTAGTTTAGGCATAAGGGACTAGGAAAACAAGCTATCAACCCAGGAACAAACAAAAATATTTTTTTGTTACGTAGTGTAATTGTCAATTCTAAAATTTCTAGAAAATGTGATTTTCACATTTTTCATCATCATTTTATTATTTCCAGAGCATAAAAATCATTGAAAGTTGCATAATAACATCTGTAGAAGAACTTATTTACTTATCATCATCATCATCAGAAGCGCGAGGCCAGCGGGGGCCGTTGCGTCACCCCTTGACCATGACCCCGCCGGATGGCTGACTCCAGAGAGTAGATGGAATCTCGCTGGTCTGGGAACGGATGTGGTCGATCCATCTTTTCCTGGGACGACCAGGACAGCGCTTCCATGATCGGTCAGGTGGACGACCGATGGAGAGGTCGACGTGGCAGCGGAGGGCTTGATGAACAGGAACTGTCTCTTCGAGGCGGGCTGCGTGACCGAAAATGGCAAGGCGGCGCCTACTTATCAGTTCATTGAGTGATGGTAATCCAGTCCGCGAGGATATCTCCGCGTTGGTAATGAAATCATACCAGCGGACTTCAAGGCTCTGACGTTGGCACCTCATATGGAAGGCTTCCAACTTCCTTACTTCCGAGGCGAGTAAGGTCCAGGTCTCGGCCGCGTAAAGTAGGACAGGCAGAACAAGTGTCTGGTACAGACGGAGCTTGATGGCCAGAGAGAGACGTCTGTCCTGCCAGATATTATGCAGGGAGAACATTGCAGTAGAGGCTAGGGTGATGCGTCTGGTCAGATCTTGATGACAGTGTCCATTGGAGGACTGCACGCTACGAAGGTATGTGAAACTGTCTACTGACTCAACACACTCCCCATCAATGATGCGTCTGGTCAGATCTTGATGACAGTGTCCATTGGAGGACTGCACGCTACGAAGGTATGTGAAACTGTCTACTGACTCAACACACTCCCCATCAACCACGATAGAGGGAGGCTGTGATCCACATCCTAGATTCTGTAACTTGGTTTTAGTCCAGGAAACCTTCATACCAAGAGGAGCAGAAGCATGGCTAAAACTAGAGAGGTATTCAGAGGCATTGGTAGCAGAAGGTAAAAACAGAGTTGTATCGTCTGCGTAGACCAGGTCTGTGAAGCGGGTGTGACCGACGCTAATGCCATGGTTCACAGACATGTGATCTAAGATCCAGTCGATGGCAATGCAGAAGAGGATTGGTGCGAGTATACAGCCGTGTCTCACACCAGATGTAGTTGAGAATCGAGCAGAGAGATTTTGACCGACCCGGATGCTAGCTCCCGTATTCTGATGCAAATCTTCTATCAGACGGAGCAAAATATCTGAAATTCCTTTGGCGCGCAATGCTTTCCATAAAGCGGTCCGATCCACCGAATCGAATGCAGCCTTAATATCCAGGTAGGCTACATTCAGAGGGCGGTCAAACTCCCGGTGTAACTCGGAAAGCAGTCTTAACGCTAGGATGGCATCTATGGTGGATCTGCCGGGGGTGAATCCAGATTGTTGTGGTCTACGTGTCATAAGGAGTAATGGCTGTATCCGGCTGAGTAGGATGTGGGAGAATGCCTTCCCCGGTACTGACAGGAGAGTAATCGGTCGATAATTTCCACATTCCAGTTTTGAGCCCTTCCCTTTATATAAAGTGACAAGAACACCTTCTTTCCACTCTGCAGGTACATGGCCAGTTCTCCAGACCTGGATAAACAAAGAGTGGAGAGTGGAGCTCACTGGGCCCAGAGCACATTTCAGCAGCTCAGGCGGAATACCATCAGGACCTGCTGCGCGGCCATTTCTCAGTTTCTTGATGGCGGCGATAACTTCAGCGAGGGATGGCTCATCGGTGAGGATGTCCTGGTCAGGGAGGGCAGTATATGCTTCGTTGTCAAGGTCAGGAGATGATGATCCTGGAAGGAAGTTTAAAGCAGCTTGAAAATGTTCCTGCCAGCGTTGTAGGGTTTCTTCGATGGAGTTGCATGGGGAACCATCAGTCTTATTAACGTTTGGAGAAAAGTATGATGACCGATTGCCATTGGCAAGAGTCCTGATTGACCTGTATACAGATCTCATGCGGTTGTGTCGTAGGTCTTCCTCAGTTTCATCCACTAGTTGCGAGACAAAAGCAACTCGGTCCTCTTTGGCTTTTGCCTTGAAGATACCCTGCAATCTCTTCCGCTCTTGATGATCATTCCTGAGTTTCGCAGCGGATTTTAGGTTGAGGACCTTGCAGGTATCCTCAGAAAGCCATGGTTGACGGATGTTCTCTCGAAAACCTATCGTTTCATCGGCTGACTTCAAGATGGCGGATCGAACTGCAGACCAGTGACTATTGACATCGTTTTACTTATTATTTAACATTATTTACTTATCCAGAATGCATTTTAATTAGCCCTGAGAATCCCCATTGTAGAAGTACACCCCACAACTTTTATCCTCGGATGACTTTTTTTGCTTGTCAGACTTTTTGAGACTTGATAACTTTTTTGCTTGACAGCCTTTTTCGGTAGAGACTTCCAAATTCCGACACCCTCAGATTTTCCTGACACCCCAAATTCACAATCCCAGAAATAACCACACACACCCAGATTTTCCCTGACACCTCCCCATTCACAATCCTAGAAATAACCCTGGTCTTCAATCACCTGCTTTAAAGGCGCTATAGAAATCCACGAGATTTTACTTTACTTACCTTAAAGGATCGAGCCTGGGTGTTCAACCCTGTTGTAGGCCTACATTAAACCCCCATGCCACACGTATCGAAAGCTGCTGTCAAACCCAGAAAGATGGCGCCTGTCTTTAGACGCTGTTGAATCCATTTTCAATGAAAATCTGATAATCAACGGTAAATATATCCTTCTTTGAATCGGAAAACTTGTATAATATAACTTACGGGAACAATCGAAAATTAATCGCGATTACGGATTTTTCCGCCGATTATCGATTATTTCGATTTATTTAGTAATAATGGTGTCGATTTCTATTTCGATTAATCGACCCACCTCTAACTGCACTGTATCTTTATTAAAGGAAGGCAGTTAGTTCATACAACCAGCTCTTGTTTCATCAGAGCACATATTCTGATCACAGCCATTTTGTGTCATCGATACTAGTATTTTGCGCATTTCAATTAAGCATTAATTTTGGCGAATTTCTATTATTTTCACCGTTCTTTTTCAGGTGTCTTCCCGATACGGAATATAGATAGAGTTTCTAGTCTGGGGGAAATATCTATCAAAGTCCGTTAGACTGACTCTGTTCTTATAAAGGAGTGAATGTCCGATTTAGCTTAAAAGTGGCTTAGGAAGCATTACGGCCTGTAGCCACTAGGGGCGTTAACGGGGTTTGAACCCGTTCCGTAACACAACGTAATACATAATGCATACCTTACACGTCAAATACAAATTAAAAGTTCTATTTGCATATTAGCTTTGGAGATTTATGTAGAGGTGAAATAAATAGTTTAAACCTGTATTTGAGTGAAACGAGTCCCAAACATAAATGAATTTTGAAGATTGCAATTCTAATAATAGTAAAGAGTTACTTGAAACTTACTTCGAAAATGCCCCAGATTAATTAAAATAGGTCATATAGGTCATTGTATAAAGATATATAGCGCATATTTTCAACAATTCTGTTACGAGCATAGGTGGGCAAATCCAAATCGCGATTCGATTTAAATCTGATTTAAATCACATCTGGGGATTTGATCCAAAGGAGCTGGGATTCGATTTGAACCTCAGAGATTGGGATTTGATTTGATTCAAAAAAATTTGAGATTCGATTCAACATGCATGCAGAGATTCGAAGGCCAAATCCTAAGAATTGCTAACGAGCAATATTTTGAGACTCAAATAATCATGTAGCAAAGTAAAAGTAGTCACGTGTGCCTACCTTAATTTCCCGCAGAAAAGATTTAACCAGTCACTCACTTGCTTACATACACTACAGTGACTACATTAAATCTAATGAATTTCAAATAGCATTCACTTCAGTCTACTGAGTGTAGTTGTGTTGTGCTGCTTGTGCATTGTTTTGCATGTGGGATTTGAAAAGATTTGAAAAGATTTCACTTTTAAAGATTTGAGATTTAGGCCAGTGATTTGAGATTGGGATTTGGGATTCAGCTGTCGTGATTTGAGATTTTATGCTGAAAGATTTACGATTTGAGGTTTAGGATTCGATTTGAGAATTGCGTACCGGTAATTCATATAGCGCCATAGATAAGGGAAGAAACGTCGGCGATTTGAAAGGACTCTACATTTTGTTAATCCTTGGGCGGTGCTCACTAATTGTTTCAGGCTAATTCCCATCAATCAAAATTCAAGATTTTAAAATTTAACTGAATCTCAGATGAACCCCCTCTTTTATAGTGTTGTAAATATACAATATATGTGATAATTTAAAAAGGGTCTATATAAATGCTACATTTTGTGTCATGTTAAAAATTACTGTGCTATATAACTTTATACACACCTATTTTAGTCTGAGGCATTTTTGAAGTAAGTAAGAAAAGAAGTAAAGTCCTTCCCAAGCTCTCAAGGTTTACCTCAGGGCTCATATGGCGGCGCTGATCTCCGTTTCCAAGGCCCTTAGCCAGGCGACTGCTGACTGGTATAAGTTACATGAGACGGGGCCCGTGTTCTTTGCAACATGTCTGTTTACTCCGCGGATTAAACCGCTACTCATTTGCCACCGCCATCTGGCGAAAGAAGGCTGAGTCGACCTAAGGACTCTTGCAGGAGTTGAACCCGCGACCTTCTGCTCCATTGTCCAATGTTGTTACCACTCTCCTAACTTTATGCCCTTTTCTAAGTAACTATTCACTATTTTTTAGAATTGTGGTGTTTCATTTGGAGAGCATACAGGTCCATGGATTATCTTTGAATACATTTGGCTAAAATACAGGATTACCTAAATTGTTTCTTTCCATGCAGAAGCGTTTTTTGTCATGGCTGGTATCAGAATTTTGTTACTCTCATTTAGTAACTCAAATATGAATTTTCTCCCTATGTTTAACACTGAAATTGTTTCTATATTATGTGTTAGCAGGTAAAAAAGCACATTCTAAATTATAAATAACTATGAGAGATCTAACTCAGCAGATTTTTGATATGACAGCATCTGTGGCTTTCTTGCTATAGATTAGTTATTCAGCCAAATGAAACCATGCTGGAAAGAAATGAAACATAGGATACTCCATCTTTTTTTCAGAATGAAAGAGGACAGAAAGATCAAAGCTCTAGTGTTTGGAATAATGGAGGATGCAAATACGAAAAGGACGACCACACAAGAAATGGTCTGATGATAGTTAGAATGGTGTGGAATAGGGTTGTGAGTTTGAAATTTCCAGAAATTTCCTGCAGAAATTTTCAGGAAAATAGCGGTACTTTCCGGGAAAATTCCGGAAACAGGCCCGCCGGAACGAATTTTCATCAGGGGGTGCAGATTTTCTCCAGATAAAAGCAGTAGCACCATTTCACACTTTTCTTTGGGGCAAGATAATTGTTTGCAAATTTTTGGCAAATTTTGGCAATTTTATGGCCAATTTTAGCAATTTTTGGCTAATTTTAGCAAATTTTTGGTGATTTTTTGCACATTTTTTTGCAAATGTTGGCAATTTTGGACCAATTTTAGCAAATTTTGGCAATTTTTTGACGAATTTTATCTGAAAGGGGGTGCAGAGGGGGTGCAGCCCATCTTCTTTCCAGAGGGTGCACTGCACCCCCTACATTTTTCCAGGGGGTGCAGCTGCACCCCCATTTGCGGCGGGTCTGTCCGGAAATGTTTATTATTATTATTATTGTTTATTATTTTTACTATTTATTACTATTCATTTGTTAGGCATTTGTTAACAACAAATCTAAAATTTTTAGTCAGTATTGTCTTGTCAGCAGCTGCAAAAATAATGCTTTTATTTATTTATTTATTTATTGTCGTAATGTCACCTAATTTTACTGATATGAGAACTAATTAACAGCATGCATGAACTTACAGTAGCAGTCAAAAGTAATTGCCACATGGTCAACTTATAAAATGTTTAAATTTTTTTAAAATCAGGAATCGGTATAGATTAGTTGATAGGCACCTGAGTAACAGATTTTGGCGGTTTATTTAATAATTGTGTTTTCACTTATATGTGTCAAAACATACAATAAAACTTCGTATTTTAGCTGTGGTAATTACTTTTGTCCACTGCTGTATGTTCACCTCTAGCAATATGTATGTATGCTAGAAAAATTCCAGAATAATTCCGGGCATTCTATTTTTCCAGAAAAGCTACAACCCTAGTTTGGAAGTAGTTTACAGGATCTTAGTCACAGGGCAATGAACAGGAAGGAATGACAGAAAACTGTGGTGATGGCATTATACACCAACGGGCATTGAGCCCATGGTTAATGATGATGATGATGATTAGTTATGTACTGAATTGGATGTTGATGAGATATACAAGTTTTTCATGTTTAACTCTCTCGCCCCTACGGCTCCTGTGGGTATATTCCCTGTCCCCCTAAGCCACTGGGGCATTTGCTACATTGTTCTGAAGGACTGCCCATCTCAGACCGCAGCGAACAATGGTTATCAGCGAAAGGTATGCGACCGCATCTACAGGCAAATAGCTTTGAGGTGGCTGAGGCCGCCCATTTAATTGCTTCTGTGACAAGACCACACAAAAGCTGTAATTTGCATTGAATGGCGTGCCTCCCGTGCCTCTATTATTGACACGTTCTATTGTCCAATGAGAGCCATCTGTCAGGCCATTCATACTTCAACCAACGGCAAGAAGCAATGCCCCCAGAAACTATGGAACCTCAAAAACGGCCTACCAGATATTTGTATCGCTAGCCAAAGCCCCTTTTGTGGCTTTACGGGGCCACAGAGTTAATATTTAAAAATTGTCTAAATCAGATATTGTACTTTAATTCTAGAAAACATTATTGCTATAAATTAGTTATGTACTCAATTGGAAGTTGATGAGATGTGAAACAGTTTTCGATGTTAAATATTTCAAAATTTGTCTAATCCAAATTTGAACTTTAATTCTAGAAACATTATTTTCAAGTACATTGACTCAGTGATTGAGGTAATTGTGTTTTTAATGTGTTTATATATTAATCTTATTTTCTCTTATTTTAGTCAATTCGCTGTCATGCTTTTTTCTTGTATTTGGCTCCAAATAGCATATCAGTTGTGTGACATTTTTCAGAGCATTCATGAAATCAGAGACAGTTTTTCATCCAGAAGAGAATAAATTTTAGCAGATTACAGAAGATCCAAACCGAGCTTTACAAACCGAACCCAAACGCTTGTAAGGAAGGACTTTTCCATTGCTATACATGCATGTAATTAATAAAACAGATGTTCGACAGAAGTTTTCCTATTAATTACGAAAATATGCAGAGTTCTGATTCAGTGCAGAATTCTAATACATTAATCGAAGCGTTCTCCCATAGACATACAATTAAACTTAATGAAGGAATTCATGGAAGAGAGAAGCTGCATGTTTGTAAAATATGCAAAAAAGTATTCAGTCAAAAACAAAGTCTCAAACGCCATGAGAGGATTCATACTGGCGAAAAGCCATATGTTTGTAAAATATGCACGAAAGAATTCAGGAATCTTACTCATTTTAAAAATCATGAACGAATTCATACTGGCGAAAAGCCATATGTCTGTAAAATATGCACGAAAGAATTCAGGAATCTTACTCATTTTAAAAATCATGAACGAATTCATACTGGCGAAAAGCCATATGTTTGCAAAATATGCAAAAAAGCACTCAGTCAATTGAGCCATCTTAAAAGTCATGAAAGAATTCATACTGGAGAAAAGCCATATATTTGTAAAATATGTAAAAATGCATTCAGTCGAAAAGAAGATCTTAAACGTCACGAGAGGATTCATACGGGAGAAAAGCCGTACGTTTGTAAAATATGTAAAAATGCATTCAGTCAAATAGGACATCTTAAAAGTCACGAGAGGATTCATACTGGAGAAAAAGCATATATATGCAAAATATGCCAAAGATCATGTAATGACTTGAGCCATTTAAAGCATCATGAGAAAATTCATTCAGGAGAAAAGCCGTTTGTTTGCAAAATATGCAAAAAAACATTCAGCCACTTAAGCTCTCTTAGAGTTCATCAAAGAATTCATACTGGCGAAAAGCCATATGTTTGTAAGATATGCAATAAAGCATTCAGTCAGTTAAGCAGTCGTAATGCTCATGAGAGGATTCATAATGGGGAAAATATACATGTGCTTAAAATATGTACGAAAGAATTCAGATATATATCCCATCTCAAAGATCAGGAAAGAATTTATACTGGAAAATTGCCTTACCAGTGCAATGTATGTAGCAAAGCATTTGGTCAGCAAAGATATCTGCTAAGACATCAGAGAACACACACTGAACAAAAGCAACAGAATTCTGAAATTTCTATGAAATCATCCTCTGAAGTTGATCTTAAAAGCATTGTTATTGAGGAAAGGTTTGCTGTCAGGATGTTTGTGGAGAGACGACCAAAGAACAGTCCTTTTGCAGTTAAACCTTTTGGATGTGGATTTTGTGGTGAAATGTTTGTTGAAGAAGATCATTTTCTCATGCATTGTTCTCATCACTCAGGTGAAGGTGATTTTTTTTGCTTATTTGATTTGTCATTTTCCTTGTCAAAGAACTGTGTTTAAAGAAGTATTGAAAGAGAGATTTCCATTGATGATCTGAGCAAACAACTTGGAAAGGAGGTTGTCACTGGAAGCAGTCTGAGATGGTTTGGGCATTTCAATCGATTGTCATGACAAGAATTAAAGTGTCGTAACAATGAACATGAGAGTATATGGGGCCATGGTTCTTTTCTCACAAGTTTGAATTCTGTGTGGGTGAAATATTAGACAAACTGTTCTATGAAATTTCATTTTTATGAACATTTGTGTCTGGCATGTGTGATTATTTAAATATTATTAACAAAACTAAAGTATTTGCATTGTGTTCTTTTCTTCAGTTAATGTCGATATTTTTAAAGAACAATTTAATTTGGATGTTATAAATATAAAATTTTTCTAATCATATCTAAATTCTGTTTTACAAAGAGAAATTCAATTCTTTTCATATGTATTTAAAATGATGATGTTATAATAAAATAATATTCAAAATGGAATGGAAACTCTTCTTATGCAATGCTATTGCCTTTCATACGATTTATTTTTGACATTTTAGCCAGAATTTTGCATTAATTCTGTCATGATTTATTTATTTGCTTAACTTATCAAACTCTCCACATAGGCTAGTTGAACCATGTTGTGATTTATATCTTGAATTAATTACTTCATCACTTTTCTCCTAATACCTGATTTTAAATGTTATATGAATACTGTTGACTTTAGTCATAATTTAAAATTTTAAGTGTTTGAAGGCCGACTGTCATAATGCTGCAGCTGGTATTTGATAGTATTTGGCATGGCAGTCAATTTTACCACATTTTACTTGTTTGAATATGTTGATAATTTGACAATGTTTGAAAATCAAACTCCATTGTTTCTTCAAACTGCTTATTAATTTCGTAAGATATGTTTTAAAACGATTGTAATCGGTATTCTCATAAACACGTCGCAGCAAAATCAACTTTGTCTGGAAAACCGCATCAAGCCAAATTCAAATGAGTTCAGAGACTATAACAAGAAGCATTTTGCAAAAAAAATTCTATATGTTGCAAAGTGTAATCATACGATTTCAACGACATCAAATAAGTGGACGACGCTATTTTGGTGAACACATTCACAATAAAGACTTCATAGGCCTAATTCCGACACCCCCCCAATTCAGAATCCTAGATATAACACTGAAAGGCATTCATTGGCATTCCCATGCCCCATCCAAAGTCCTCTCTATATTATTACCATTTATAAATAAAAGTGTCACTGCAATAAGTAATAAACACACCACACGACAATGTTACAAAAGCAAACTCCATTGTTTCATTCAAATGGAATGAAATCTCATTCAAGTGACGTTTGTCAAGTGCCATTGTCTTTGGACCACGGCAGTGGAAAATTTGTCTTGACTATAATACCGGTAGTTGCTTTTGGAGGTAAATGACAGGTTTCACTCTGTTGAAACATAGCAATGTTTGTTGCAACACATTTAAATATGATATTGACATTCATCAACAACCTGTTCATATAAGTAGTATGCAATAGACATCTTGTCACTGGCAATCAAAGTGTAAAATGAGTCTTTATTCTATGTTATTTTTTCTAACAATGATCATCCGGATATGGTTAATTTATGATAATAATAATAAAAATAAAATAATTAAATACTAATAATAATGACTATTAACGATGAATTTAAAGTTATTAGTTAAATTTTGAGAAATCAATGATTAATTAAGACTAGATTTGTACATCTTGGAAGCAGCAATGTTACTATCACTGGAACTGCCAAATATGAGCACATCACACCAATCCTGAAATCACTTCCCTGGCTGCCTGTCAAACAAAGGATCAATTTCAAGATAAGTCTCATTGTGCATAAGACGCTCCACACAAATCAACCAATGTATCTCCGATCCTTACTGCCTGCTCAAGACAACCAGCACTCAACGAGGTCATCTGATGCTACTACTCTTTACATACCCTATAGCAGGACTACTACTGGAAAACGTGCTCTTTCTGTTGCGGGGCCCAGACTTAGGAATTCTCTGCCGGTACAATGTCCGCCAAACTGAATGTCTTACTACCCTCAGATCTAGACTTAAAAACATCTATTCCTGTCCCTACTCTGGGCATCCCGAGCGTAACTCGTCATCCGCCAGCGTTCACTAAATGGCACTAAAGAAGTCTACTACTACTACTACTACTACTGTCAAGACAGGACCCGAAACAACCAGAGAAACATCTTAAACAATGCAGTGCCCAGAAGAATATAAAATTCATCTAATCTCAGGACCAAATAACAAAATTTCATGTAAAGTTATAGAAAATATGAAAGTTAGAGAAACAAATTTATTCAATGAAAAAGTACCAAACATTTTGACATACAGTATATAATGTCAAAAAAAATATTGAAAAGCCTCAAATTCCAGTTTTAATAGCAGTTAGTTAGAATTAGAGTTTCAATTTACTGTTATTGAATTTGAAATCAGTAAAGAAATCTTCACAAAAGAAAATAAATTAAATAAAATCAAAAGAACATTCAAAATATTAATTAATCATTTCAATTCGTCCAAACCATCTCCAGCTGTTCCCTCTTACTTCATCTGCATTAGAATCTATTCAAATCTTATTGCTCAGTTCTCTGATAGCAAATCCTTCTTTAATTTTTCATTGGAAACTATTCCTTGACAATCAGAATGAAAGATCAAATCCTGATATAAATTGTTATCACCAAAGTGAAAAGGACAATGCTTTAGAAAATGAGTTTCTTCTACAAAAAGTTCATTGCAAAATCCACATCCAAATGGTTTAACCGCAAAGCAAGGTTTCTTTTCTTTTTTTCCAAATCAAATCAACAGATTTTTCTCCAGCATCAATATATTTAAGACGCTTCAGCCTAGAAATTTCATAAGATGATTTCTCAGACATTCTGTGGTGATTAGCACATTGTAGCTTTTGTCCAGTGTGTATTCTGTCATGCTTCGTCACATCCTGTCTTTGACTGAATGCTTTGCTACAAACTTGACTTCTGTAAGGTTTCTTACCACCGTGACATCTTTCATGAACTTTAAGACGACTTAATTGATTGAATGCCTTTCTGCATATTTTAGACACATATGGCTTCTCCCCAGAATGAGTTCCTTCATGACGTTTAAGATCACATTTTCGTCTGAATGCCCTGCTGCATAATTTGCAAATATATGGTTTATCCCCAGTATGAATTCCTTCATGACATTTAAGATTACATTTTCAGTTGAATGCCTTACTACATATTTTACATATATATGGCTTTTCTGCAAAATGAATTCTTTCATGCACCTTAAGATGACCTAATTGCCTGAATGCCTTTGTGCATATTTTACAAACATATGGCTTATCCCCTGAATGATTTCTTTCATGGCGTTCAAGATCATTTATTCCATTGAATGCCTTAATACATATGTTACATACATATGGTTTCTCTCCAGTATGAATTCTTTCATGTACTGTAAGACTACTTATGCGATTGAATGTCTTGCCACATATATTACAGTAATGCAATCTTTCCATTCGCTGCAAAGTTCACTCAACAGTTGTATAGATTTCAATAAAATTTTCAATAAGACAAAGTTTTCATTCACAAGATTTCTTTAAGGAAATTGTCTGCTTGAAAAACACCTTCTTTCAAGAATCCTTCCTGCAGATGCAAATATGAGTAAACATACGACATTTTGATGTGCTTTAAGAAAAAAAAGCAATATTGATATTACAATAGAGAATCAGCGTAACTGTAAACAATTTTATACAGAACGAGATTGTAATTACTTATATAGGTGAATTTACGTAATGTAGTGTAACACAATATTTATAGAATCCCTCAGAAGTGCTTCTGCTGGAATTACTGCATACCAATAAAGGGAAAAGTTTAAGCTGTTTCAAAGAGATGGCCATGGAATCAACAGTTGCTAAATTATATGTATTCTGGGGTGAAGAGAATTCCAGAGGGCAAACTGATTCAAAACCTTGTTTAAGGAATAAAAAGGTTCATTAAAAACATTTAACATTGGCAAAGTTTAAAATGGCAAAACTCAACGATATGAATAATGTGATGACCTCCCGCCGTAGCACTAAAGGGGGGCTGCACCCTCTGTCCCGGTTCCCCTTCCTCCCGTCCTTTGCTCCCTCCGGCAGTTCGGTCAATGTCCCGGGTTCGCCCAGTGGATTACCACTGGGTAGAGATCAACTCGTGAAGCAGGTCTAGTTTAGTGTAACACAAGAAGATACAGTTAATGAAGTATTATTATTATTATCATCATCATTTGCCAACATTCTCCATTCTAATTTATAGTTATTAATAGTTATTAATGTCATTCAGAGAGTGAATATAATAAGCAATTGTTATGCAATGCACCATATTAATACACATATATCGAATTATCCTTATCTGTTATGTTTCAACGATGTCTTTGCAGCGCAGTGTCTACTATTCAAGATTCCTAACGCCGACGTCTAAAGTCCCTATTAACAGTAACTCTGAACGATTGGTAATCACGCATAAACCACGTGAATTTCCAGTGCCCTCCTCTGACCAACTCCGTGGCACCGATCCCCCTTTATCCCGCGCTTTCCTAGTTTTTATACCCGACGCCTACTGCTGCGGCTACCACTTCCATATCGCACTCGCGCGCGCTCCTCCGCGCGCGCTACCGTTCCGGCCTCTCTACAGTCCCTGGTGGAGATATGTATATATATATATATATATATATATATATATATATATATATATATATATATATATACATCTAATGTTTGATCTAGCCTGGTCGTCACATACCTCCCTTCGCCAAACCCAACCCAATATATATTATGTATTGTCGAAATCCCCCTATCGCCCTTTATCATTATGTATCCTTATAATTAAAACAGATAGACAAAAATCTTGGATACCCTATCATTATACGAGTATCTATAGTGCATGAAGTTTATCTACCCCTAAGCTGTCACTAGTATGTGCCTCTAGGTTATCCGTAACCTAAGGTTGACTCAGGGTTCATCAGACCTGCCTTGGGCTGCTGGAGGAGAGATGTCTTCGTAGACCATGGGAGGATCGACCCAGGCATCCAGCAGGTCCATGAAATCGGCATCGGTCAATGCTTCTGTCGACATCGCCCCGTTGCAGATTTCCGGTACTTCAGCCGCGGTTCTGGCCTTCATAGCGTCCATGGCGATGGTCACCGCCGTTTCTGATTGGCGTGCCCTAGCCATCCCGAAGGCCGCTGCGTCCTTGACCTCCCTCTCCACATCCGGAAATGTGGCCATCAGCATGGCGAACACTTGTTTCGCCGTGAACTCGCGGCTCCAACGATGGCACATCTCAATCATCTCCGTCATCCGGTGAAGCTGACGAGTGTACGGAGGAGAGGATGGATTGTCCGGGTGGGCTGGCGACGGGTTGGACGCTTCGGCGAAAGATGGACGGGTCCTTCCGAGCTGGGGGTTGTTCGGAGGGGCTGATGACGGGTTGGACGCTTCGGCGAAAGATGGACGGGTCCTTCCGAGCTGGGGTTGTTCAGAGAGGCTGGTGACGGGTTGGACGCTTCGGCGAAAGATGGACGGGTCCTTCCGAGCTGGGGGTTGTTCGGAGGGGCTGATGACGGGTTGGACGCTTCGGCGAAAGATGGACGGGTCCTTCCGAGCTGGGGGTTGTTCAGAGGGGCTGGTGACGGGTTGGACGCTTCGGCGAAAGATGGATGGGTCCTTCCGAGCTGGCTTCCGTGTTCCAATTTGAGCTCCTTCATAGCTTTCGCTTCCTCTTTGATGTCAATCACCAGAGGCTGGAAAGAGGGTCGACTCCCCGCGTTGATCGACGCTATCCTGGCCCTCGGATTCATCTGGATAGACATCAACGGCGGCACGGATGAGATCGGCATCGACCTGGCTGACGACGGTTGGCGCGCTCGGGCACCCGCTTCCCTGGTCACCGACTCTGGATGCATTGCTCGTCTGTGATCCCACAGCCGCTGTTTGGACTCGAACCACTTTCCACATTTGAAGCATAGTTCGACCTCCTGACTTTTCTGCATCATTCCGTCGGTTCGCAAAGTTAACCAGTTAAACAAGCGTGTGCAAAGATTTACGCGAATCAAGCAAGCGTCTGTAATGCTGCTTCTGGGACGATCTCCAGTTCCGTTTCACGTATATATATCGACTCGTCTTCTTCTGGTCGTCCTTCTCGTCGACCAATCCACTACTTTCGTCGTAACCATTGTGACATGCGTACCTGCAATCAAACTCACAAATCATGTTAGTCTCCCCCCTCCCCAACTCGGGTCCCTCAACTGCCCATGTCTTCCTATGTCGTGCCAAATTTTTAAATTTTCACTCCACCCTTCTCAGCCATTGGCTCCGCCTATCCGTCTCTCTATCCCGACCGTTATATCGTCTTCCAGTCTTACAACCTTATCTGATTTTTCCTGCAGCAATGCCCTTTCCGGGAATCCCGTTGTGTTCTATCCACTGGTCGCTCCCCAAAGCCTCTCTGTGGGGTCTCCCTGGTTACATTATCCAGACATATGTCGCCAGTGCCGCTTTCACCGTTGCCTAACTCCCAGCTATGTTTAGTCATATGCGTCGCCCCCAATGGCCGTGAATTGGTCATACCTTCGTTAATGACCGTTAGACTGGCGCTGAAATCTGCCTTTACATTTCTCTCTCTCCCGACGGTTAAACTAATGCCAACGTCGCCTCCTTTTTAAAACAATAGGAGTAGTTATACATACTTATCTACTCATTCCTTACCAAACATGTCCAATCTAACTTTGCACGTCATCCTCATTACTTATATCTACTTTATAGTATCTTCGAAGATAGCCATATATCCCTCGGTACGTACTTACTTGCTCTTCCTCTTAACGTCTGTTTTTACCCTCACATTTCTAAAATACATTCCACCTCAAAAGTCCTTATTTATTATTATTTTTTTTGGTACTATTTACATGTTATGCACTGCATGCGTCTTCATACGCCCTATATATACATCTATATATACATCTTGCACACTTTACATCCTCAAGCGTTTTTTCTTCTGCCTGCGTCTATTATCTTTCCTTAGCTGAGCGATCATTATTCTGTCTTTATTGTTATTCTGGTATTTCTCTATTTTACATACACACTGATTGGGGTTATTATTATTCTCTCGATAGGGGTATATATTTTGGCCAATATTTATTCAATTCTATTATTGTCTAAATTGTTTTACATTACTTTTATTACTGCAGGAACCGGGTGGGTAATCTTATGTGTCTTTTCGGACGAGTGGATGGGTTAAGGTCATTAAGTTCACTTCTCATTTCATCCTCCGTCTCCTCTTCTTCTCTCTCTCCTAAATCCGAGTCATTCGGTACGGTCTCCGCCTCATTCTCCTCTTCCTCTTCTTCCCCTCCTTGGGATCAGGCCCATCGACTCTGACCATTATCTCCTCTTCCTCCGCCTCACTGGCCGTTTCTTCTGTCCTCTCTTGTCCCCGGCTCCTCTTCATCCTGCCCTCTACATCTTTTCAACTTGTCAACGTGTACTACGAATGATTTATCGCTTCCGACTAGGGCAATCTCATACGTCACAAGTGATTTTTGCGAAATAATGGAATACGGGCCCGTGTAGCATAAGTTCCAATTCTCATATCGTCCTCTATGACGGCGGGGCGTGAAATACCAAACCTTTTCTCCAGGAATGAAAGTGCAGGCTTTAACCGTAGGGAAGTATCGGTCTGCTCTACGCTTAGCACATACCTGCAATCGTTCCCTAACAATATCATGGGCCTGTTGCATGCGGTCGATAATTTTACTCACATACTCGCTAGGTGTCGCCGCCACTTTCTCTTGGGGCGTGCCATACATCAGGTCCAGGGCCATTCGATTTTCGCGCCCAAACAACAAAAAATTCGGACTAAAAGATGTAGTTTCATTCACACTCGCGCGATAGGCCGATGCAATTAATGGTACAATTTGATCCCAATTACTATGATTCGCTTTAACGCATTTTGCTAACATACTATTAAGGGGTTTATGCCAAGATTCAACAGGATTGCTTGCCGCGTGGTAGGGGGTGGTACGTAATTTCTGAATGCCCAGAATTCTGCACAATTCGCTAAAGAGTGCTGATTCAAATCCTGAACCACGGTCAGTAATAATAGACCCAGGGACGCCATAGCGCACTATCACCGTGTCCACCAGCAAGCGCGCTGTCAGTTCTGCTGTGGAATTTTCCGCTGGGATCGCTTCGATCCATTTAGTAAAACAGCATTGGATCGTAAGAATGTATTTATTGCCCTGGCCGTCTTTGGATGTCTCCCAGTAAAATCAATGGATATTTTCTCCCAAGGCTCCCCGCATTTATGGGTCAATAACGGGCCTTGTCGTGGCAATGGTCTACGGATGTATTGTTGACATTTGCTACAATTCTTGACAAACAGTTCTGTGGTCTTACTCCACCCGATGAAATATACTCGTTGACGAACCCGCAGCTTGGTCTTTCTAACGCCTAAATGGGCCCCATTTATCGGATTCGCATGGGCTTGCCCAAGATACTCTTGCTGCAACGCCTTCGGCAGCGCCATCTGTCGTAAGCCAGTTGGGTGTATGCGGAATAAAACATCGTCAATTATTTGAGCCTGCTTAAGTTGAAAATACCACGTTTTAATTTCTTTATTTTCATAAAGTAATTGCGATAATTCAGGTGCGCCTTCGATCAACCATGTACGAATTCTGCTTAGGACGGGATCTGCTTTTTGGAAGGCAATTATCCTTTCAGTGGGAGTAGAGAACTGTTTGTTAGGATTAATCGGTTTTAACTTTACTGCGTGTATCTTTTGCTCCCCTGTTCCTTTGGTGTCTGTCTCTTTGCCCTCTTGCGTCCTTGTTTGTTCATTGAACGGGCTTGGGTCAAGCGGACTTGGGTAAAGGGAATAATTGTCGGGCTTCCCCTCTCCTCTAATGTCCGTGTCTATGCCCCTGTGCGTCTTTGTTTGCGCCTTTCTCGGGTCGAGTTCATGCGGGCTTAAATTCAGAGGTCGACTCTCCGGCTCCCCCTCCCCTGTTATGTCCGTCTCTGTGCCCTCTTGCGTCTCTATTCGTTCGCTTGTCGTGTTTAGGTCAAACGGGCGTGAACTCGGAGAATAATTATTTGGCTTCCCCTCTGTTCTGGAGTCCCTTTGTATGTCCTGTGCATGGTCCCTTGTGGCAGTATTTTCGCTTGGGTTTTCCCCAATCTCCCCCTCCGGGTATGTTTCTATGTCTCTTTGCATCTGTGTATGTACATTTATCGCCTTGGGGATTAGCGGGATTGTATTGACGATGCCTATCTCCGGCTCCACCTCCCCTCCACCGTCCGTCTCTATGTCCCTGTGCTTCTTTGTTTGCTCATCGGCCGTGTCGGGGTTAAGCGGACTTGTGGTGTTTTGCTCCGACCCACCTTCCCTCGTTTGCTCATCCTCAGTGAATTTTTCATGGGGTTCTTGGCCAGTAACCTTTATAATTTTTGAGGGGCCTTCCCCGTCTTCTTCCCAGGGGTATCTACTAAGGCTGTCTGCGTTTAAGTGAATCGAACCCGGGCGGTGCTGGATAACAAACGAGTAATCACTAAGGCTCTCGATCCACCTCGCGTTTTGAGCATACAGATCAGCAGCTTTGAATAGCCATTTCAGGGCCCAGTGGTCTGTGATTAAAGTGAATTCTTCGCTTAGTAAATACACTCGGAAATATTTTATAAAATGAACAGCGGCCAGCGTTTCACGTCTGGTCACACTGTACCGTGCTTCCGACGCACTTAGCCTTCGACTAGCAAAAGCTATGACCTTATAAGATCCGTCTCGTTGTTGTTGGGACAATATGGCGGCTATACCTTGATCGCTGGCGTCTGTTTCAAGACAGTACCGCCCATGATCTGAGGCAGCCCTAAAATAGGTGCTGTGCATAAAGCATTTTTGAGCGCCGTAAAGCGTTCTGGCATTCGGCGTTCCATACAAATTTAACGTTCTTCCGGGTCAACGCCGTCAATGGTGAACTTAGGTCCGCATACCTGCAGATTTGGCGTCTGTAGAACCCGCAAATTCCGAGGAATGATTTGACCTGTTTTAAATTACGGGGTATGGGCCAATTCACTATCTTTTCTATTTTAGCTGGGTCAAGACTGATACCCTCAGCTGTAACCTTAAATCCCAAGAATATTACTTCTTTCTGCATAAAAATGCATTTCTTAGTGTTAAATTTGAGCGACGCCTGACGGAATCTCTTGAATACTTCCTCTAGCCGTTTTAAATGTGTACTTTGGTCCGATGCATATATAATGACGTCATCCAAATATGCAAGACATTGAATATGGTGGACCCCCGCTAAAAGAAAATGCATCAGCTTAGCGCAAGACATACTGGCCCCTTTTAGCCCCATTGGCATGACCTTGAACTGGTAACAGCCATTTCTTGTCAAAAAGCTCGTCTTATGTTTGTGCTGATCATGTAGCGCAATTTGCCAGAATCCAGATTTTAGGTCACAAATTGAAAAGAATTCACTCCCGTTTAAACTGTCGAGGCAACTTTGAATTTGGGGAAGGGGATACGCTACATACCTGGTTACCGCGTTTAAGGCCCGGTAATCAATGCAAAACCGCCACCTGCCGTCTTTTTTCTTAACTAGCACAACATTGGCTGCATAGTCGCTGCATGCAGGTTCAATGACGTCTTGTTTGAGTAGCAAGTCTACATGCTCGTCAATGGCTTTTTGGTGGATTGGGGCTTGTTTTCTAAGACTTTGCCTAATTGGGCGTGAGTTTCCTGTGTCAATTTCGTGGGTAACTAAATTAGATCGTCCCATGTCATATTCGTTTAGAGCAAAAATATCACTGTAGGACAATAGCAATTTTTCTAATCGCATTTTGTTCTCGTCTGTTATATCGCTTGGTAATTTTTGCAGCATTTCTGTAACAGTGGCTTTCCATACTTTGTCATCTGGCCGGGTCAATTCGCGTCCTTGTTCACGGACAGTAACAGGGCTTAGTTCACCCACAATCGCATTGGCTCGTATGATCGCAGGGGTTTTATTTAGATTGGTGACCTGTACGTTGGCCTCCCTGCTTTCACCTTTGTATACCGCCCTAGCCAGGTGCACTCCTGGGTCAAGCTCCCTATTTTCAAGCATCCAGGCCCCTCTCCCTTCTCCCTGTCTGTTCCCAATTAACATGGCGGCTGGAATTATATTTACAGATTCAGGAGGCAGTACTATTTCTTCAAAAGTTATAATTTTTCGGCACCATCGTTCTCCTTGTACCCCGGTTAATTTTATTTCTTCTCCCCCTATTTTCAAAATGTTGGTTCGAAACTCAACTGTACAATTTTCCTCTTTCAAAAATTCCATGCCCAATAAGACCTCACTGATTTGGTTCGAGACTAAAAATTTGACTTTGGTAGTATAAGTAGGGCTGAGCCGTACGGAAACAATGGCCTCCCCCTTTACCTCTATACGGGTGTTATTCGCCGCATACAATTCGCCATTAAATGGTCTCAGATGGATGCCCCCCGCATATCTTTCAGGTAATAAATTTTCTGTTGCCCCGGAGTCCAGCATCCCAAGTAAGGATTTTCCATTAATCTGCGTTCGGATGTACAGGGAGGTCGGACCCCCACATGGTCCCTTCCTGCTTAGACTTTGATTTACCTGTGCTCTCGGATTTTTGTAGCGCCCTCTTTCGGGGCAATTACGTAATAAGTGCTCGGGTGATTGGCATTTGTAACAGCGGGGTGGCTCTTTAAATCGGTTTTGGCTGTTGTGATTATAATTATTGACTGGCTTGTCGTATTGTTCCCCCACCGGCCTGGATCTCCAGTTATAATTATTATCGGCGCCCCCCTGTCTCTGGGCAAGAGACGGCGACGGTGATGGTACTCTGGGAGGATGATTATTGTCTCCGAACCGGACCTGTTTCTCAGAAAATGACGGTGGTGGTGTAGGGGCGGAATAGGTTTTCTTATCCTGTGTGTTGTTTAAACGCTGCAATTGGTCAGTAATTTCCCGGTTAAACTGTTCTTGTCTCTGACTTTGACTGCTTAGAGCTTCGTCCAATTTTCTCAGAATCAGATCTGTATTATTGCCCCCCTGCGCCCCCGGTACAGGTTCGCCCTTGCTCGGTTTCAGGTCACTATGGTCTGTTTTCATAAAACTCTGCAACCGAAGAGCTATTTTGAAAGCGTCATCTAAGCTTTTTGACTCTCTTTCCTTACCTTCAACGATAATTCTGGATCAGCTATTGCCTCTATGAATATATCTCGACCAATTTCTTCGACAATGGAATTTTGTTCTTTAGTTTGGGTCGGATATGCCAATGACAATAACTTCCTGATTTCGAATAATAAATCGTTCAAAGATTCAGATGGTTTCTGGCGATAACGGTATAATTGGGCTCTATAGGTTTCCACCTGGCCTATATTACCGAAGCGCTGCTTCAGCCGGTCCACCAAATTTTCATATGTCATGTCCCCAGTGTTAAAATTCCATAAAACCTGGGTGGCAGAATCTTGTAGTGCACACTGCAAAAATCACATTTTTCCTCGGCTGACCATTTGTTATGACGGGAGCAGACGTCAAACTGCTTCAGGTATGCATCTATCGGGGTGGTGCCATTGTATTTCCCTGGTTTCATCCATGGACGGGATCTATCTTCGGTGCTTGCCGATATACCGTCTGACTCCACTCGGACAGGATTGATTCGTGGACCCCTTTCCCTCAGATTTCGGTCCGTGGCCATAAATCTGGACGCCCCTGTTCGGTCATTATCGTGACCTCTCCCCCAGTAATCACCGTTATTTTGCCTAATCGGTACAATAGCGGGCGATCGGCGGAGCTGGGTGTCATAATTGGCCCTCCCTGCTGTTTCAATCGGGCTGCGGGCGACTCTAATGTTTGCCTGCGCCCCCGAGTGGTCATAATCGGTCTCTACTCTGCGATCATAAAAATGATTGGGAATGGGCCTTTCCCTGCAATCGTGCACTTGATCTTCCATGGTCCCCACCCTCCGATAATTACGCAAATTCTGGCTAATCGGACTGATGGCGACGGGTCGATTAATTTGAATGATTTCTGGTTGGTGATGATAAATAGCATCAGTCTCTCTATCTCTGATCGTGTGTCGGTCATCATTTCCCCATTCCCCCGGGTTTATGGCTCGGTGGGCTATGGGTCTGAACGCACTTCTTAGTGACAGATGGTGGGGGTGGTAGTCATTTCGGATCCTGCCTTCATTATCCTCATAAATCTCGGCCATTTCCCCTCCTCTGCAGACAGGTGAGGCTTCTCTTTCGGGTGGCGCTTCCCCTCGCTCTTCCCTTAATGGCTGTAACGGAGTGGCTAGTCTGGCCGGACCCCTTATGATGACTTCTCTCCTTCCCACCCGTGGGGCGTCTCTATCGAGCATTTGTTCCCCCCGATAGTCCCCCAGCGGTGCTAACGGAACAAAATCAGTGTTTCTCGTCGGACCCAGTTGCTCCAACGGGGTGGCCGGTCTGATCTGACCCCTTCTAATCACTGCCCCCCTTTGGGCTTGCGGGGCGTCTCTATCGAGTAGATCTCCCCCATAATGATCCCCTTGTGGCGCCATCGGAGTGGCCATCCTCACCGGGCCCACTTGGACTGGGGAGTGGCCAAATCTGAACAGGTCCCCCTCCCTTCGTCTTGGGCTATTTAACGGTGATCTGTGTTGGTCATCCAAGCTTATTTCAGGATCATCAGGGATCCTTTCCATAGCTAGCAACGGCATTGATGATTGTGATGTTAATCTAGGCGTATGTGAAGCCATAAAGCTTTTGTAATCTTTCCTTACAATATTAACAACTGTAAATCTGCAATATTCTCTAGCGCCTGCCTTTCACTATCTGTCTCTGTCCCCAACAAGAATTTTCACTTCTGGTACCACTTGTGATGACCTCCCGCCGTAGCACTAAAGGGGGGGCTGCACCCTCTGTCCCGGTTCCCCTTCCTCCCGTCCTTTGCTCCCTCCGGCAGTTCGGTCAATGTCCCGGGTTCGCCCAGTGGATTACCACTGGGTAGAGATCAACTCGTGAAGCAGGTCTAGTTTAGTGTAACACAAGAAGATACAGTTAATGAAGTATTATTATTATTATCATCATTTGCCAACATTCTCCATTCTAATTTATAGTTATTAATAGTTATTAATGTCATTCAGAGAGTGAATATAATAAGCAATTGTTATGCAATGCACCATATTAATACACATATATCGAATTATCCTTATCTGTTATGTTTCAACGATGTCTTTGCAGCGCAGTGTCTACTATTCAAGATTCCTAACGCCGACGTCTAAAGTCCCTATTAACAGTAACTCTGAACGATTGGTAATCACGCATAAACCACGTGAATTTCCAGTGCCCTCCTCTGACCAACTCCGTGGCACCGATCCCCCTTTATCCCGCGCTTTCCTAGTTTTTATACCCGACGCCTACTGCTGCGGCTACCACTTCCATATCGCACTCGCGCGCGCTCCTCCGCGCGCGCTACCGTTCCGGCCTCTCTACAGTCCCTGGTGGAGATATGTATATATATATATATACATCTAATGTTTGATCTAGCCTGGTCGTCACAATAATACCATAATCTGTTTTGGTTGCTGAGATTGTCACTTTTGAATTAATATCTGTCATTTGTTAAAATGGTTTTGAAAGATCATTCCTATAAATGGAATTTCATTGACTGACAGTGGAGAAGAATTCATCAATCTCTTAAATCAGACCAAAAAAGAATTCAAATCAGAAATAAATAAGAAACAGTCAATGACAATGAAAGAAATTCCTTATCTAAAAAGAATGAGCTAACAAACAGTAGAAACCAGTAGATAGGGTCTTACTTGGACATCATTTATCTTATAAACAGAAAGAACTTTATACATGTATTGAACATTATTACACTTAATTCAAATTATTCAATTCAACAAATATTTAACGAAAGGGAAATAATATTAAAATTGTATCAAAAGTCTGTTTTAACACACATCATTGTTTTTACGGACATCACTGATCACTTTGTATATTGTATTGAGGACTAGCAGTTAATAGTGTAGGTAGTTCTAAATTCTAAGCATCACGGCTCCTTAATTAGAGTGCATACATTTCATAATCAAGGATTTCTTTTTCTCCAAAGCAAAACCAATACATATTATTTCAAGTTGCTAAGTTACAAAGAAGCGTGCACGCACTTTTTTAGTTCCAACTTCATTGCACGATATAATAAAGAAATAACAAGCTACTAAGGGAACCAATGTCCCCACATGACAGTAGCATGTAAGTAATACATGTAAAATGATCAGTCATGCAGCCATTTCTTCTCTATGTTAGATGACATGTCACGTGGTCATCAAGCTCTTTCCTCTAATGTCTTTGAATCTCAGTACCAAAGAGTTATCAGTCATCTGCTATAACTTCAATTCCATGCTGTTTCCTGAAAACACTATTTCTAGTTCTTTTATTTTCTTTGAGGTATTAAACTATTCTTTCTCTTTTCAAAGAATTCATGAAGGCTGGTATATTAAAACAAACATTTGATTTGAACAAAATTACTTTCTCACGGTCAAACAAAAGGCCCCGACTATTTTTCCCACGGTTATTTAAATATTAAAAACCTTTAACTTAATAGTAAACAAATGCTTTTTGGCCATGGCTAAAAATTAATTTTCACCATGCGGGGGTTCACTAATTAGTACGTACGCATAGGGGGTTGACCAAAATGTACAGTGTGCAACGGGAGAGGGGGTTGGAAATATGACTATTTGCATACGTACTATATAGATGGCCCCTCAGACTAAAGTTGACTCCAGTTTGCATTGGGTGTGTGTCAAGAAATGTTTACCCCGCATACATCTTGAAGACCCCATACTTCTTTAGCGCTATCGTAATGTATTTAGCATAATTCGATGTTATCCAAACATTGAACAACGAAGAATGGAGAAACAAAAGAATAATCGTGTAATCAAATCTAATCCGACGATCAATTCTAAACACAATATTTAAACATAGTCCACCTTAAATAAGTTAAATGGCTAAACGGTATCCATGCCAAAAGTGTACCAAAATTTTCCACAATTCTGCGTGGTAAACATTTCTTGACACACACCCAATGCAAACTGGCATCACTTTCTGACACCATAGACTCTGTCTTGTGATATTAAAGTCTATGATCAGAATGGAGATCCTAGTTAAATAACATTAAATAGTTTAACGACAGTTTCTAAACGTAGATATTGCATGATATCAAATGAGGAGAATTTTGCATTTCTGAAAGTGTATTGTTTGACATTTCGTCATGTTCTACAATGCAACATTAATTTGATCAAAGGGCTTAATTTCATACAATTTCAAAATTTCAATAGCTGTTTTAAGATGCTATCTTAACAGTTTGATCATTTTTTAACTATTGTGTAATTTTGGACTACTGCAAAGAAGTTATAAGTATTAGCTCAGATATAAGGTTTTGAATATTGTGTGTGGATGAATGTAGAGCTCATTGGTTGAAATGTGAAAAAAATATGATTCATTGAAGATTTGTATTAGAAGTGCATTAGTATTGTTTTGAAAGTTGATTTTAAAAAAAGTATATGTATAAAAGGGTAAGAAAAATTTCCTATGTCATGAAAGCATTACCAATCATGATTTATAAATCACTGAAAGATCACTATTACTATTACTATTCTAGCTTGTGAAGGAACTAATTTTATATTACTAGGACTAGGCCATGGACATGATAGATCCTTGATCTATCTAAGTTTTCTAGTATTCTGAAGAGCAAAAACACTGGGTCTAGGGCACTCGAAGATGTCACAAGAGAAGCATCTGGTCACAGTCAGCTGTCTTTCTCTGCGGAGCCAACGTTTTTCCTTGAGTAGGTTGATGCGATGGGCCTCAAAGTTTGCAATCATCAAAGGTGGCTAACTCCTTACACAAGACTCAGAGCCATGTATGGCCTCTCATACAAATGGTGCCATCACTATACGTAATGGTGACCGGGCAATTCGGAGACTGACAATTTGGAGACGGACTAATATTGCCCTGGCGGAAGAATTTATTATAACTAATGCCACAAAAGTTGTATACAGTTGTAAATCTGTTTCAAAATATGACTGTTTAAAAATTTGTCGATAAAGTTATACAACCTGTTTTACAATTGATGATATGTAGTCCGTGTCTACAAATAATGATACTGGGCATTTTGTATTGAAGTTCGCTGAATGATAATGTTAATTCAATAAATTCATGTTATGGCTACATCCTCTCAAACACTCCATTGCATTCCAGTTTTCGTAATCTAGCACAACAGTCTGCAATCAAAGGCACGGACAATTGTTATCACCCAACCGTCTGGGCGAGATTAGCATTTATTTAAACTCTGTGAAACTTTGCTTCGAATTGTCCTTCTTCGAATTGCCCGCTCCAAATTGTCTCTTGAAATTATATTAATTAAATTTAGTAGCTGTCTCTGCTATTTGAACATTGAACAACCAACATCGTTAAAAGTAACAAAGATAATATCATATGTAGACAAGAAACGGAAATTTCTTTAATCTCTTTGAATTCATGTACAGTGATTCAAATAAAATGCACATTGGAGAATATATCATTCAATAAGAAAGAATACCTTAAATCTCGGTCTTTTCAAGAGTCCTGTCTCGGCCAAATTACTCTATCTTACAGTGTAGATTTTGGAGTGCCTCAAGGATCTGTTCTTGGGCCTGTACTTTTCAGCCTTTACACCACACCACTCTCATCATACTAATCATATCATACTAAAATCATTACATTGGCTTAAAATAACTGAACGTATCCAATATAAGATAATAACACTTACATTTAGCTCACTTCAGTCATCAAAACCTGTCTACCTTAGGTCACTATTAACCCCTCAGCCTCCTCGACCCACACGTTCATCATCTTACCTCACTCTGTCACGCCCACTCAATCAATCATCCCTGAAAATTTGCAACCGTGCCTTCCCATACGCCACACCTGAACTCTGGAACTCGATCCCAGCTTCCCTCCGCAGACTTGGACACTTTCACACAATAAATTCTGAATCCTCATTTCCTATAATCCCTGCATTATCTCCTCAAGTCTTCAGGTCTAAGTTTAAATCCTTCATTTTTCTAAAATCATTTCCCCCATAGCTGTAACAACCTAGCCTCACTGTCCTTCGTCAAAGCGTTCTAGTGAGATTCTAAACTAGTCCCAGACAACAAGAACAATGATACATAGGGTTAGGGTTAACGACTTAAATTACACACCCTTAGAGTGTAGTTATGTAGTTAGTTAGTCTGGTTGAAATCTGTAGGCCTAAATGTTGTGACTAAACGACGGAAAATACACCAGTAAAATTTTACTTGAATGGAAAAACTTCGTCACTGTAATTATTACATATTGCTAATGTTATTTTTCATTGTTCGGCTTAAAATGATAGCAAGAATCATATATAGTTAAAGTAAGTAAGTAAAATCTCGTGGATTTCTATAGCGCCCTTGTTCGAGTACCAAACTTCAGGTGAGGCATGTGAGAAGGTACGAATGCACATTTTCATGGATGACTGATTCAGTTGTCGTGAAAGAGTGAGGTAAGATGATATGAGCGTGTGGGTCGTGTAAATCTGCTTCAGGTATTGTAGACTGTGGCTTAGGACGGTGTCATTACTAGAACAATAGCTATCTACACACTTTAGTTCAAATGTGGTTTATCGTTGAAACTTGGAACCATTTAATATCTATTATGCCCTAATCATAATGCAACTCTTATGTGCCGAATTTATTTCAAATATTAGTCCAGCTTTCATTTCTTCATTAGAAAACATTCTGATCGACGCCATTTTCTCTTAAGAAAAGACTTTTGATGTTTGAAATTAATGCTCGGATTTTTACTTTTGGCGAAAATTTTCATGTAAGTTTAACTATCGGCTGTAAGTAATGTAAGTTTCGATATTATTTATGTCACGAAGAGGAACATTGATGACAGTTGTTTCAAAACAAACGTAACATATGTGATAAGTAAGGGGCTGTCCATTAATTACGTCAACAAATTAGGGGATGGAGTTTGAAAAGGTTTGACAGTTGTTGGCAGGGGGAGGGGCGTCTAGAGAAGTTGACGTCAGCAATTTAATTTTTTGGTAATCCTGCAGTTTAGGTGCGTCAATTATTTTATTATTTGTATAGATTTTGCTGACTTATCCACGTTTAATACATCACATGGCGGGTATACTAGCTTCCGTTTGACGTTCATTTCCGGTTTTATTTGAATTACGTCTGATAAACGTAATAACATTTTCTTAACATTTAACAAATATATAAAATGGCTGGTAGACGAGGCGGACCAACGGATATTGTGCCGCCGAATACTGTAATTCCATTACAAGATAGAAATGAAATCTGGAATATGGCTACGTTGATACCAGAAATCACCGAAACTGACGCTTGTATACGGTGGCTAGTTAGACATGGTGTAATAAGGAACAATCATCTGTTTAGCACTTGTGATCGACCATGCCGCACAAATGCACATACTGGTAGTATTGATGGCATACAATGGTACTGTGCGACATGCAAAAGCAGAAAGTCAATAAGAGATGGTTCTTTTTTCGCGACCAATCACCTCACTCTTAAACAAGTTATCATAATGATGTACAGTTGGTCACACGATATGCCACAAGTTTTAATAAAACATGAGGCTGAAGTCATTTCAGATCACACATCTGTTGTAATTTCATGCGCGTAGTGATGTTATAAACTAATAAAATAATTGGCGCACCTAAACTGCAGGATTACCAATTTTGTTTACAAATTATACAAAATAGGAAATTTAATGGAATACATATTTATTACAAAGGAAAGACTTGTAAGCAAAAAGTAGGTCATCAACACCACATAATGACACTTGATGGACAAAAGATCGCTGCAACAATAATAACCTTCTAAACTTTTTAGAGGGCCCGTCACTGGTCTTAGCATGGGCGGGGTCAACATTTTTATATAATTATATGGGGTCACTGAAAGTTGACAGTTGTTGACAAGGGGTCAAAAATTGTCCAAAAATTGTTGACATAATTAATGGACAGCCCCTAAGGGAATGCATTGTAGTGTCTTGAAGAGAGTTTTTCAACTTCAAAAGAATGAATTTGGCCTCAGTGTTATAGCTTCTATGCCAACAGCAGTAAAAGTTCCTATCAAAAGATCTCAGCCTATGTATCATTGTTCTTGTTGTCTGGGACTAGTTTAGAATCTCACTAGAACGCAGGCTCGCTTCGCTCGCACGAGCTTTGCTCGCAGTGCAGGCTTGCCTCGCTCGAGGCAACAAATATTCTTTTAAGGAATTGATCTGTTCTATACTAAAAGCTCATATGTTTAAATGAAAATATCCTCCATAGCTCTTTCTCGCTTTCTCACTGACTGATTCCTGGAACGACCTGGTCTTTTGCTGATGAATTTGAAGAACCATCAATTGATACCTTTAAAGTATTAGAAATGGTACTTTGCAAAGTGTATAATTCATATTTTATTTTCTCTCATTCAAAACACTTTGTTCATTTTGATCCAAATGTTTTATGGGAACTGTTTCTAAAGTTTGTCTTACCTTCACCTTCTCAAATAAATGGTCATCTGAGTTAAATTGAAATGATTGCATCCTCTCTTTCGTGTTTTTTATGAGGTTTCTTTTATCAGATTGTTTTAAATGAATCCTCATGTGCTTAATTAAAGTCACCTATTAAGTGACTTTGGTTAGATATTACGTTATCCATAAGGCTTAAATTGCATCTTCCTTTCTGGTTCAGTGGCATTTTGTTTTAGAAATTTAGTTTTAATACATTTTGAAATTGGGAAAAAGCTGGAATATGCAATGAGGAGTACGGTAATGAGGGATAAGACATTTCTTTGAATAACCTGTCCATTTTGCTGATGAATTTGAAGTGCCATCGATTGATACCTTCAGAGCGTATAAATGGTGTTATAGAAGTGCATAATTATTATTTGAATTCATTTTGCTTATTTCAATCAAATATTACTGTTTAATTGTTTCTTTGTTGTCTGCAATATTTTAGAGTCACATGATCCCGTGCATTGAGAATTTTCATCATATTTTGGTGCCACTTTGATTTGTTAATGCATATTTTTGTTCATTTCTTTATTTGATGACCCAAAGGAGCTTTTTCTTAATTGTCTTTTGTCTTGGTATAATTGATTCTAATTCTTCCCTATTTCTTTTACATCTTCACCTATTATGTCTTCTATGTACATATAACCAATTGTGTACTTTTCATTATATCTTCATACACGGTTTGTCTAATCCTCTTTCCTTATGCTTCTTTAATGTGTTTTTAGCATGTAAACTACGGGGACCACGGCCCCATAGTTGTTTTCCTGGCCCCGCAGTAATTATGTTGTGACAGTCTGCCTTTCATGCAAAGACCCACAAGAAGTTATTCCAAGTTTTTCCCTATTGGGCTTTGGCAGTCTTTTCAGAGAAACACTGGAAACTGTGGTGCATCGCCATCATACCTGACTATCTGCACTTTTCATCCGATATTTGAAATTTTATTCTACTACCATTATGGCTGATTTGTGGGTGGCCAGGCAGAATATACTAAACGCGGAAGTGCTAAAATTACTGTTGTTTTCATTTGGAATTTAAGTCTTTCATCGCCCCCTAGCAATTTTTCTATGAACAATTGGAAAAGGCAAAAGAAATATGCAAATCACAGGAGGTCACAATAATAATGGGGGACTTAAAACGCAAAAGTTGGCAAGCAAAAAAGTGGGAAAACAACAGGCCCTCACGGTTTAGGAACAAGAAATGAAAGAGGGGAAAGATGGGTAGAGTGGTGTGAGGGAAATGAAATGGTAATAACTAATACATGGTTCTGCAACCACCCAAGAAGGACGTGAACATGGAAAAGTCCGGGAGACAGGAGCAGGAACCAGATAGATTCTATAACTATCAATCAGAGATACAGAAATTCGGTCACGCAGTCAAAAAGCTACCCGGGGGCAGATTGCGACAGCGACCATGTACCAGTCGTGGCAAACATGAAAGTAAAACTGAAGAAGACGAAGAAAAGGTCAGGACAAGAAAGGTATGACTGGAAAGAACTGGAGAAGATTGAACAAAATGCAGAAGAATATAAACAACAAATGACAAATAGATTCAAAGAGATGGACCAGACAGAAGAGGTAAACACAAAATGGAAAATTTACAAAGAGGCACTAATCAACACAACAGAAAGTCTAGTACCAAAGACCAAAACAAAAGCCAAACAACAGTGGATGACTCAAGAAATCCTGGGCTTAATGGAAGAAAGAAGGAAGGTGAAAGCAACAGACAAAGAGAAATATCAACTGCTTAATAATTTAATAAGGAAAGAATGCAAAGCAGCAAAATAAATGTGGTTAAACAAGCAATGCGACTGGATGGAGAAAAACAAACATCCATACATAACATTGCTTACAGTTATATTAAATCTGTATCATAATCTGATTGTTCTTACTTTCTCTTAAAACGAATAAAAATATCTTATGTTTTACAATATTTCTATTTGCAGGAGCAAAGGCTTTAATTCATGAAAGAAGATCAATTTTTAATTCAGACAGTTTTCATTACCTGCGAATAAAAAACCGTTTGTCTTATTGAAAATGTATCAATATATGTAAATCAACTAGAAAATCATAGAAACTGTAGACATCTGCAGACTATGGAAAGATTACATAGCTGCAACATATGTGGCAAAACATTCACTCGCACAAGTCAACTTAAAGTTCATGAAAGAATTCACACAGGTGAGAAACCATATGTTTGCAAATTATGTCAGAAGGCATTTTGTCTAAAAGGTGATCTTAAACGACATGAAGGAATTCATGCTGGTAAGAAACCATATGTTTGCAAATTGTGCGCCAGAGCATACAATCGAAAAAGTTATCTTAAAGTCCATGAGAAAATTCACAGTGGGGAGAAACCATATGTTTGCAAATTATGTGGAAAGGCATGCAGTCGAAAAAGTCATCTTAAAGTTCATGAGAAAATTCATAGTGGCGAGAAACCATATGCAGGAGAAAAGCTGTGTGTTTGTAAAACATGCAATAAAGCATTCAGTCGTTCAAGCAGTCTTAAACGCCATGAGAGAATTCATTCTGGAGCAAAGCCATATGTCTGCAAAATATGCACAAAGGCATTCAGAGACTTAAGCAATCTTAAGGGTCATGAGATAATTCACAGTGGCGAGAAACCATATGTTTGCAAATTATGTAACAAGGCATTCTGTCGAAAAGGTTATCTTGAAGTCCATGAAAGCATTCATAACGGAGCAAGGCCGTACGTTTGTAATACATACAGAAAAGAATTCAGTCGATTGGCTTTCCTTAAAAATCATGGGAGAATTCATACTGGAGAAAAGCCGTATGTTTGTAAAACATGCAATAAAGCATTCAATCGTTCAAGCAGTCTTAAACGCCATGAGAGAATTCATTCTGGAGCAAAGCCATATGTCTGCAAAATATGCACAAAGGCATTCAGAGACTTAAGCAATCTTAAGTCTCATGAGATAATTCACAGTGGAAAGAAACCTTTCATATGTTATGTTTGTGGCAAAGCATTCAGTCGTAGAGATTCTGTGATTAATCATCACATGATCCACCATGAACAAAAGCTACAGCATGTAAGTGACCACACAATTTCTATGAAATCATCTTCCAAACATTATCATTTGAGGAATCTTAAAAATATTGATGTTGGACAAAAAACTGTTGGCATGATTTGGAATAAACAAGAAAATAATTCTTTTTTTGCTGTTAAACCATTTGGATGTGGATTTTGCAATGAACTGTGTGCAGAAGAAACACATTTTCTAAAGCATTGTTCTCTTCACTTTGGTGAGAGTGATTTGTATCAGGATTTGATTTTTCATTCTGATTGTCACAGACTTGTTTCCAATGAACAGTTGAAGAAGGATTTGCCATCAGAGATGTTTTAGACAAACTCAAATGATTAATTAATATGTTGATTCTATTGCACATATACAGTATATATATATATATATATATATATATATATATATATGTTACAGTGAAACTAGTGATTTCATGAAATCCCTAACTTAAATATATTATAGTAAGTTAGTTAGTATTATTGTTTTCGTTGACATTTAAAGTGAAAATAATGTTCAATTGTGCCATAAAATTGATATTTTGGACATATTGGAATAATTGCTTATTCTGGTGATTTTATTACATATAATGTTATAGTAAGTAAGTTAGTATGTACTTTTGTTTTTCATAGACATTTAAAGTGAAGTAATTTTCTCTTGGGTCATGAAATTAATAGGGTTAGGTTAGAGGGCATTCCGGTCTCACCCTCTTCCCAAAGTTCCTGGTTCAGAGTCTTTTCCATTCACACAGATATATACTGATTGATTCATGTACAGGTTTCCGATGAGTTTTCTGTCTCTGTAGTCTATTCCCATTCTTCTGAGTACCCTCGTCAGTTTTATCCAGTCCACTTGATCAAATGCCTTTTCATAGTCCACAAAGCAGATGTAGATTTCAAGGCCCCTTTCTATGCTTCTTTCTCCCAGCACCCTAAGAATTCCTATTACATCTCTGGTACCTTTGCCTTTCCTGAATCCGTACTGTTCTTCACTGATCCCCTTCACTGCTTCTGCTTTTGCTTCTACTCGTTTTGTAAGGATCTTCAAAACTATCTTCGAAGCATGACAAAGCAGGCTTATTGTTCTAAAGTCTCCACATTCAGTTGCATTCTGTTTCTTTTGTATTGGCACCATTACTGTTTGGAGGAAGTCTTCTGGCCACTCCCCGGTCCGATATATTTCTTGGCATAGCCTCACTAATTCTCTCTTGCCCCTTCACCCAGGTTCTTGAGCATTTCTGCAGGTATATTGTCAATTCCTTCAGCTTTGTTGTTCTTTAGGTCCCTGATTGCTGTAATTACTTCTTCTTCCAAGATTTCTGGTCCAATATCATCCACTGCACTTCATCTCCATCAAGTGTCTGTGATTTCTCTTGCACACAGTATACATTCCTTCTATGTATTCCTTCCATCTTGTTCTTACTTTGTCCGGTTCGGTTATGAGAATACCATTCTTGTCTTTCGCTGCTGTGGCTGCCCTTCCTTTTTTCTTGTTGTCGAGTGATTTTACCTTTGCATACACTTTGTCATATTTTCCCTGACGTTGCAGTTCCTCCAGTTTTCCACATTGCTCTGCCCACCACCTTACAGATGCTATTTGTATAATTTGTGCAAAAAAAGTGTGAAATCTAAAATTATTCCTAAATCGCGTGTAGAAGTGCTTACAGGAATAGTCGAGTCCCCAAGTTTATTAAAGTTGATAGAGTCAAATTTCTAGAGTTGGAGCAAGTAATATAGGGGAGTAGAAATTCTACGAAGGGATTCTTTATTATATGTATAATAATGAGGTGGGATTCATTATTCTATGTGTAATAATGAGGGGGGATTCATTTTTTCAAGGGATTCATTTTAATTCACTACACCGGCATGTAGAGCATAAATGACCTCCAAGGCAGAGGTCATTTATGACTTTCTTTTTATTATTCCTACTATTTTATTTATTCTTTTCGTTCTTAATTATATAATATATAATATTCTTACTATTGAATATATTTGATGGAGGTCAGTGTGCTCTGGTCAGTGTGTGCAGCTCCGCGTTGCCTCATTCTTCGATATCATCCAACCACTCTCTTTTTGGTCTCCCTCTTCGATTTTCTCCATCCATTGTCCCCAACAGTGTTCTTCAAGTTAAGTATAATAGTAACTAAAAGCACAGAATAACTGGGAAAAAATTTAAGTTAATTGTAACTTTAACTGTAACTGGAAAGTGATTAATAACTTTTGTTATAACTGTAATAGAATAAAGTTGAGAAGTTAAGAAATAGAAAAGTTATTGAAACTGAAAAATAATTTTTCAAGTGAGTATGATTAGTCCCCTATTATGAGTATTGCAGTCTTCTGTGTCAGCTGTGCTTGTGGCCCTGTGGGTCACGATTCAGGACTGTGTGTGTGTGTGTGTGTTGTGTTTGTTTATAGACGCATCCATATCAAAGACGATGGGCGTCTATGTGTGTTTGTGTGTGTGTGTTTGGCTCCTTTCTCAACCAGGGCTTGCCACCGGCTAAGGCGGAGTTAATTCAGGTATAAAGTTCAGATCTCATGTAAACACGGTTGTAAAAACTTGTTATTGAGCTGAATTGAACCCGATGAACTGGACAAGGTCACGCCAGGCTGCCGAGCGCTGAATGGGAAACAGTGCAAGTGCACTAAAATTAATGGTCTGATCCATGATCCATCTTTTGGTAGTGTTTTCTTTACGAATAAATTTTATTTAAAATAATTTAATATTTGCGCAAAATGTTTAAGCCGTTTAGTGGGCGTAAACGTGAAAGCGGCGTCTGGAATTTCTTTGCATATGATGCATCAACGGACAAATCCAGATGCATAATAGAGAGCTGCTTTTGCTCACTGAAAGGAAAGAATGCAACAAACCTGGTGAATCATTTGAAGGCTAAGCATAAGGATATTATGATATATGACTGATTTGGCAAAATGCCACAAGTGTATTGCTTTGAATTTTTATTAAATAACATGAAATGGGAAATGAGACTGAGATAACTTTAACTGAATAATCATTAACTATTAACTTTAACTTATAAAAAATTTAACTGTAACTGTAACTTAAACTGAAAAAACACAACTGAAACTGTAACTGAAACTGAAAAACCATAACTTAAATAACACTGGTCCCCAGCATGATCTTCTTCACCAGTCTATCCAGGATATCCTGATCCAGGATATAAGCATCAAAAGTCATTTAACCAAAGCATAATTGTTTAATATCCTGATCCAGGATATCCTGATCTAATCTTCTCACATATGATAGCCTACATTTAAAATCTGTGCATTGCTTGCAAATCTGTTTCCTGAATTTAATTTCGTTTTTTAAAATAAGAGATCCAGGATATAGTCTCTTATTAAACAAAAACGAAATTCTATGGTGCAATTGAATACAGAAACGTATTCAAGAGGTATACGCTCTGTTATTTAGATACCAGACTAAGTCGCTTATCATTTTGCTTTCAAGAGCGTAAGACGGTTAAGATATAATTTTATTCAAGATCATCTCATTATGAAAGCCATTTGATGCTAATTTAGTGATGAAATCAATATAAACATAATAATTTGCGTGTAAACGTATAAACCGCTGGTCAAAATGAAAAAGACTTATTTGAAGGTAATTTTATGATGAAATCAATCATTCCTGCTTTGAAGTATTATTTGAATGCCGTCAAAATATTATCGATTCATCAAGTACAAACAATCAGTTAAGATCTACACTGAAAGCAGCATTGTTTATTTTCAGAACTTCAAAATTAATGAAAATGCATTTTGCTCTAAAATAATCTACAACTGAATGTAGACCTACGCCACACGCATTTAAGGCCTTCCTATGACCAATGGTATTAACACTTCTTGTTTCGTCTTCTAATTGGTGGTGTTGAAGCAGATTTGTAGACGATTTCATAATCTTTTAATGCATTGCTCTGGTTCCAGCTTTCCTGGAAATATCTTACTATTGACCTTCTTCTTCTTCTCTTCTCTTTTTCTTTCCTTCCATCGTTCCCTATTGGGTTGGACGATGGGTCTGAATCAGTTCCTTCCACTTCTGTCTGCCTCTTGCTTCTCTGGTCATTATGATGAAGTTCATTTGCATTTCTTCTGCATCCTCTTTTAAGTTTTCTATTGACTTTAGATAATTATGATCGTGTCTCAGCCAAGGTTCGATTTGCCCGGGGTTGGGATTGCAACCCCTTGCAATTAGGCGGGAATAATTCCCCAGTGGAGCTGAAATTCATGCTTTAGTCGTACCTCTCACCCAATGAAGATTGGTAAAGTTTTGATGGTTAAAGTCCGCAGGCGATACATTGACAGGTTGAACCTAAGATATCACAACGATGATTCTAGGGCTGTCATAAGATGCTCTAAAATCAACCAAAATTTGATTTCACTGCACAGCAAATTTTTGTGAAAGTTTTGCTTCCGGAATTTTTTTGGCGATTGTGATATGTGCCGGTTGGATGTGCAGAAATATAGTTTTGGTTTTGCTGCATGATGCAGGAACTATGACAAATAGACAATCCACCATAGATATTCCAATTGTACTTGCTGTAATGGATGCATTTCAGTAACATTTACATGTTATTGCATGTTTCTTTCATGTGTGCTGCATAGACAACAGGTAATGAAGGGTGCACTTTGCCATAATGTATAAGAATAGTTTTGAGGCTTCAAGTTGGCGAATCAATAAAGAGACTCCACTGTGGCGGGTCATGATCTCAACCCAAAACAAAGAACAATCCTTCTTTGTCAATGCTGAAAGTAACACTGGCAGTTTGTTCATGATATAGTTATATAACTTTGATTTTGTTTTTGAAACAGAGAGATTTTTGTACATGAGCAAGCAAGCACCCTTCTGAGCAGTCTTGATATCTCATCGTTTAATTCAGATTTGCGTTATGAAATGTGGAAAACCTGATGAAGACGATTCAAAATCCGGATCAATGTCACTGTCAATCGCTTTTGAAGTATCTTCATCTGGTTCATCTAAGGTCCAGTCATCTGGGGGGTCGGAATTAGAAGATTGTGGTCATGTGGAATTGGTCTAATTGCTGATGGTAGATTCTGGTTTTCGATTGACTTTTTGATTTTGGTAGAGAACCACAATAACAGTTCGTCACTTGATATTTCTGTTCTCGCAATAAATCCTCAGCACAGCAAATGGCATAGCATTCAAAAGGGCTCTGCTCCATGTTCTGAGACAAACAGCACAAGACGCACAGCAAAATTTTTAATGTGAGCATTGGTGTAGCTAGGAAAAATTCTGACCAGAGCAAAATGAATTGGCCAAGTAAGATTAGCCTCATTAATTTTCTTATATATAAGTCTAGGCCAACTATGCGATTGTAAGATCTGTATGTATAAGATAATGGTCTGCATCCTTTGTGGCATCCTTGGTTACGCCTATAAGGCTATAACTGAGTGCCTATAGTGGTTTAGATGATGATGATGATCATGATGATGATGATAATAGTAATAATAATAATAATAATAATAATAATAATAATAATAATAATAATAATAATACAGAGAGAGACGAGAACATGAAGTGAAAGTTATAATATGACTTATATTAACAATAACAGTATTAATAATAACAATAACAATTGACCATGGCAATTATAAAAATTAAAATAATCGGCGTAAACTGAAATTCTACTGGAAATTAAATGGCCATTTATCCACAAGACTGATGAGCGTTGCATCATGAATATTAATGAGAATGTGAGATCCAAAGAAAAGTAATGGGTAATCGGTTTTGGTTTAAAATTTTTGTCTTCATTCGAATTCTGAAAAGAGAAGGAGAAAGATTTCGCAATTTGGCTGCAATTTCAGTGGAAACACCAATCAAGATATTGAAAAGGCTCAAATTCCTGTTTTAATAGCAGTTAGTTAGAATTAGAGTTTCACTTTACTGTTATTGAATTTGAAATCAGCAAAGAAATCTTCACAAAAGAAAATCAATTAAATAAAATCAAAAGAACATTCAAAATATTAATTAATCATTTCAATTTGTCCAAACCATCTCCAACTGTTCCCTCTTACTTCATCTGGATTAGACTCTATTCCAAGCTTATTGCTCAGTTCTCTGATAGCAAATCCTTCTTTAATTTTTCATTGGAAACTATTCCGTGACAATCAGAATGAAAGATCAAATCCTGATATAAATTGTTATCACCAAAGTGAAAAGGACAATGCTTTAGAAAATGAGTTTCTTCTACAAAAAGTTCATTGCAAAATCCACATCCAAATGGTTTAACAGCAAAGCAAGGTTTCTTTTCTTGTTTTTTCCAAATCAAATCAACAGATTTTTCTCCAACATCAGTATATTTAAGACGCTTCAGCCTAGAAATTTCATAAGATGATTTCTCAGACATTCTGTGGTGATTAGCACATTGTAGCTTTTGTCCAGTGTGTATTCTGTGATGTTTTGTCACATCCTGTCTTCGACAGAATGCTTTGCTACAAACATGACTTCTGTAACGTTTCTTTCCATTGTGACTTCTTTCATGAACCTTAAGATGACTTAATTGATTGAATGCCTTTGCGCATATTTTACAAACATATGGCTTTTCTCCGGAATGAATTCTTTCATGACGTTTAAGATAATCTTTTTGATTGAATGCCTTTGTGCATATTTTACATATAAATGGCTTTTCTCCAGAATGAATTCTTTCATGTGCCTTAAGATGGCATAATTGGCCAAATACCTTTAAACATATTTGACACACATGTTGTCTTTCTCCAGAATGAATTTTTACATGAGCTTTAAAACTGGCTGAATGACTGAATGTTTTTTCACATATTTTACAAGCATATGGCTTCCTTCCAGTATGAATTCTTTCATGACTTTTAAGATGACTTTTTTGACTGAACGCCTTTGTGCACATTTTACAAATATATGGCTTTTCACCGGAATGAATTGTTTCATGATCCTTCAGACTGCTTAAACGACTAAATGTTTTTTCACATAATTTGCAGACATATGGTTTCTCACCTGTATGAATTCTTTCATGATCTTTAAGATTATCTTTTCGATAGAATGCCTTGCTACATATTTTACATACAAATGGTTTTGCCCCAGTATGGATTCCTTCATGAATTTTAAGTGTACTTATGCGAGTGAATGTCTTGCCACATATATTACAGTAATGCAATCTTTCCATTCTCTGATAAGTTCACTGAACAGTTGTATAGACTTTATTAAAATTCAATAAGACAAAGTTTTCATTCACAAGATTTCTTAAAGGAAATTGTCTGCTTGAAAAACATCTTCTTTCATGAATGCTTCCTGCAAATGCAAATATAGGAAAACATAAGACATTTTGACGTGCTTTAAGAGAAAAGAGGAATACTGAGATTACAATAGAGAATCAATGTAACTGTAAACAATTTGATATAGAATCAGATTGTAATTACTTCTTTAGATAAATTTAAGCATATATTATGTAATGTAGTGTAACAGAATATTTATACAGCACCTCTTCTGAAGAATCACTCAGAAATGCTTCTGCTGCGTTTACCACATAACAATAAAGAGAACAGTTTAAGCTGATTCAAAGAGATGGCCATGGAATCAGCAGTTGCTAAATTATGTATTCTGGGGTGAAGAGAATTCCAGAGGACAACTGAGTCAAAACCTTGTGTAAGGAATGACACGTTTCATTGAAAACACATTGGTGAAGTTTAAAATGGTAAAACTATTAATCTCAGCGACATTAATAATACCATAATCTGTTGTTGCAATCTGCTACTGAGATTGTCACTTTGAATTGTTATCTGATTATGTTAAAATAGTTCATGCCTAAAACGAATTTCATTGACTGAGAGACAATAAAGAATTCATCAATCTCTTAAATCAGACCAAAAAAGAATTCAAATCAGAAATAAATAAGAAACAGTCAACGACAATGAAAGAAATTCCTTATCTAAAAAGAATGAGCTAACAACCAGTAGAAACCAGTAGATAGGGTCTTACTTGGACATCATTTATCTTATAAACAGAAAGAACTTAATACATATAAAGAACATTATTACACTTAATTCAAATTATTCAATTCAACAAATATTTAACGAAAGGGAAATAATAATAAAATTGTATCAAAAGTCTGGGTTAACACACACTATTGCTTTTAAGGACAGCATTGACCACTTTGTATATTGTATTGAGGCCTAGCAGTTAATAGTGTAGTTTTAAATATAGCTCCTTAATTAGAGTGCATACATTTCATAATCAAGGATTTATTATTTTCAAAAACAAAACCAATACATATTATTTCAAGTTGCTGAGTTACAAAGAAGCGCGCACGCACTTTTTTAGTTCCAACTTCATTGCACGATATAATAAAGAAATAACAAGCTACTAAGGGGACCAAGGTCCCCACATGACAGTAGCATGTAAGTAATACATAAATGATCAGCCATTTCTTCCCTATGTTAGATGACATGTCACGTGGTCATCAAGCTCTTTCCTCAAATGTCTTTGAATCTCAGAGTTATCAGTCATCTGCAATAACTTCAATTCCATGCTGTTTCCTGAAAACACTATGTTAATTGGACAATATATATAGTGCTATATAGAACTATTTGTAGTTCTTTTAGGGTTAGGGTTATATTTCTGCACATCCAACCGGCACATATCACAATCGCCAAAAAAATTCCGGAAGCAAAACTTTCACAAAAATTTGCTGTGCAGTGAAATCAAATTTTGGTTGATTTTAGAGCATCTTATGACAGCCCTAGAATCATCGTTGTGATATCTTAGGTTCAACCTGTCAATGTATCGCCTGCGGACTTTAACCATCAAAACTTTACCAATCTTCATTGGGTGAGAGGTACGACTAAAGCATGAATTTCAGCTCCACTGGGGAATTATTCCCGCCTAATTGCAAGGGGTTGCAATCCCAACCCCGGGCAAATCGAACCTTGGCTGAGACACGATCATAATTATCTAAAGTCAATAGAAAACTTAAAAGAGGATGCAGAAGAAATGCAAATGAACTTCATCATAATGACCAGAGAAGCAAGAGGCAGACAGAAGTGGAAGGAACTGATTCAGACCCATCGTCCAACCCAATAGGGAACGATGGAAGGAAAGAAAAGAGAAGAGAAGAAGAAGAAGGTCAATAGTAAGATATTTCCAGGAAAGCTGGAACCAGAGCAATGCATTAAAAGATTATGAAATCGTCTACAAATCTGCTTCAACACCACCAATTAGAAGACGAAACAAGAAGTGTTAATACCATTGGTCATAGGAAGGCCTTAAATGCGTGTGGCGTAGGTCTACATTCAGTTGTAGATTATTTTAGAGCAAAATGCATTTTCATTAATTTTGAAGTTCTGAAAATAAACAATGCTGCTTTCAGTGTAGATCTTAACTGATTGTTTGTACTTGATGAATCGATAATATTTTGACGGCATTCAAATAATACTTCAAAGCAGGAATGATTGATTTCATCATAAAATTACCTTCAAATAAGTCTTTTTCATTTTGACCAGCGGTTTATACGTTTACACGCAAATTATTATGTTTATATTGATTTCATCACTAAATTAGCATCAAATGGCTTTCATAATGAGATGATCTTGAATAAAATTATATCTTAACCGTCTTACGCTCTTGAAAGCAAAATGATAAGCGACTTAGTCTGGTATCTAAATAACAGAGCGTATACCTCTTGAATACGTTTCTGTATTCAATTGCACCATAGAATTTCGTTTTTGTTTAATAAGAGACTATATCCTGGATCTCTTATTTTAAAAAACGAAATTAAATTCAGGAAACAGATTTGCAAGCAATGCACAGATTTTAAATGTAGGCTATCATATGAGAAGATTAGATCAGGATATCCTGGATCAGGATATTAAACAATTATGCTTTGGTTAAATGACTTTTGATGCTTATATCCTGGATCAGGATATCCTGGATAGACTGGTGAAGAAGATCATGCTGGGGACCAGTGTTATTTAAGTTATGGTTTTTCAGTTTCAGTTACAGTTTCAGTTGTTTTTTTTCAGTTTAAGTTACAGTTACAGTTAAATTTTTATAAGTTAAAGTTAATAGTTAATGATTATTCAGTTAAAGTTATCTCAGTCTCATTTCCCATTTCATGTTATTTAATAAAAATTCAAAGCAATACACTTGTGGCATTTTGCCAAATCAGTCATATATCAATGCAATATCCTTATGCTTAGCCTTCAAATGATTCACCAGGTTTGTTGCATTCTTTCCTTTCAGTGAGCAAAAGCAGCTCTCTATTATGCATCTGGATTTGTCCGTTGAGGCATCATATGCAAAGAAATTCCAGACGCCGCTTTCACGTTTACGCCCACTAAACGGCTTAAACATTTTGCGCACATTAAATTATTTTAAATAAAATTTATTCGTAAAGAAAACACTACCAAAAGATGGATCATGAATCAGACCATTAATTTTAGTGCACTTGCACTGTTTCCCATTCAGCGCTCGGCAGTCTGGCGTGACCTTGTCCAGTTCATCGGGTTCAATTCAGCTCAATAACAAGTTTTACAACCGTGTTTACATGAGATCTGAACTTTATACCTGAATTAACTCCGCCTTAGCCGGTGGCAAGCCCTGGTTGAGAAAGGAGCCAAACACACACACACAAACACACATAGACGCCCATCGTCTTTGATATGGATGCGTCTATAAACAAACACAACACACACACACACACACAGTCCTGAATCGTGACCCACAGGGCCACAAGCACAGCTGACACAGAAGACTGCAATACTCATAATAGGGGACTAATCATACTCACTTGAAAAATTATTTTTCAGTTTCAATAACTTTTCTATTTTTTAACTTCTCAACTTTATTCTATTACAGTTATAACAAAAGTTATTAATAACTTTCCAGTTACAGTTAAAGTTACAATTAACTTAAATTTTTTTCCAGTTATTCTGTGCTTTTAGTTACTATTATACTTAACTTGAAGAACACTGTTGGGGACAATGGATGGAGAAAATCGAAGAGGGAGACCAAAAAGAGAGTGGTTGGATGATATCGAAGAATGAGGCAACGCGGAGCTGCACACACTGACCAGAGCACACTGACCTCCATCAAATATATTCAATAGTAAGAATATTATATATTATATAATTAAGAACGAAAAGAATAAATAAAATAGTAGGAATAATAAAAAGAAAGTCATAAATGACCTCTGCCTTGGAGGTCATTTATGCTCTACATGCCGGTGTAGTGAATTAAAATGAATCCCTTGAAAAAATGAATCCCCCCTCATTATTACACATAGAATAATGAATCCCACCTCATTATTATACATATAATAAAGAATCCCTTCGTAGAATTTCTACTCCCCTATATTACTTGCTCCAACTCTAGAAATTTGACTCTATCAACTTTAATAAACTTGGGGACTCGACTATTCCTGTAAGCACTTCTACACGCGATTTAGGAATAATTTTAGATTTCACACTTTTTTTGCACAAATTATACAAATAGCATCTGTAAGGTGGTGGGCAGAGCAATGTGGAAAACTGGAGGAACTGCAACGTCAGGGAAAATATGACAAAGTGTATGCAAAGGTAAAATCACTCGACAACAAGAAAAAAGGAAGGGCAGCCACAGCAGCGAAAGACAAGAATGGTATTCTCATAACCGAACCGGACAAAGTAAGAACAAGATGGAAGGAATACATAGAAGGAATGTATACTGTGTGCAAGAGAAATCACAGACACTTGATGGAGATGAAGTGCAGTGGATGATATTGGACCAGAAATCTTGGAAGAAGAAGTAATTACAGCAATCAGGGACCTAAAGAACAACAAAGCTGAAGGAATTGACAATATACCTGCAGAAATGCTCAAGAACCTGGGTGAAGGGGCAAGAGAGAATTAGTGAGGCTATGCCAAGAAATATATCGGACCGGGGAGTGGCCAGAAGACTTCCTCCAAACAGTAATGGTGCCAATACAAAAGAAACAGAATGCAACTGAATGTGGAGACTTTAGAACAATAAGCCTGCTTTGTCATGCTTCGAAGATAGTTTTGAAGATCCTTACAAAACGAGTAGAAGCAAAAGCAGAAGCAGTGAAGGGGATCAGTGAAGAACAGTACGGATTCAGGAAAGGCAAAGGTACCAGAGATGTAATAGGAATTCTTAGGGTGCTGGGAGAAAGAAGCATAGAAAGGGGCCTTGAAATCTACATCTGCTTTGTGGACTATGAAAAGGCATTTGATCAAGTGGACTGGATAAAACTGACGAGGGTACTCAGAAGAATGGGAATAGACTACAGAGACAGAAAACTCATCGAAACCTGTACATGAATCAATCAGTATATATCTGTGTGAATGGAAAAGACTCTGAACCAGGAACTTTGGGAAGAGGGTGAGACCGGAATGCCCTCTAACCCTAACCCTATTAATTTCATGACCCAAGAGAAAATTACTTCACTTTAAATGTCTATGAAAAACAAAAGTACATACTAACTTACTTACTATAACATTATATGTAATAAAATCACCAGAATAAGCAATTATTCCAATATGTCCAAAATATCAATTTTATGGCACAATTGAACATTATTTTCACTTTAAATGTCAACGAAAACAATAATACTAACTAACTTACTATAATATATTTAAGTTAGGGATTTCATGAAATCACTAGTTTCACTGTAACATATATATATATATATATATATATATATATATATATACTGTATATGTGCAATAGAATCAACATATTAATTAATCATTTGAGTTTGTCTAAAACATCTCTGATGGCAAATCCTTCTTCAACTGTTCATTGAAACAAGTCTGTGACAATCAGAATGAAAAATCAAATCCTGATACAAATCACTCTCACCAAAGTGAAGAGAACAATGCTTTAGAAAATGTGTTTCTTCTGCACACAGTTCATTGCAAAATCCACATCCAAATGGTTTAACAGCAAAAAGAATTATTTTCTTGTTTATTCCAAATCATGCCAACAGTTTTTGTCCAACATCAATATTTTTAAGATTCCTCAAATGATAATGTTTGGAAGATGATTTCATAGAAATTGTGTGGTCACTTACATGCTGTAGCTTTTGTTCATGGTGGATCATGTGATGATTAATCACAGAATCTCTACGACTGAATGCTTTGCCACAAACATAACATATGAAAGGTTTCTTTCCACTGTGAATTATCTCATGAGACTTAAGATTGCTTAAGTCTCTGAATGCCTTGTGCATATTTTGCAGACATATGGCTTTGCTCCAGAATGAATTCTCTCATGGCGTTTAAGACTGCTTGAACGATTGAATGCTTTATTGCATGTTTTACAAACATACGGCTTTTCTCCAGTATGAATTCTCCCATGATTTTTAAGGAAAGCCAATCGACTGAATTCTTTTCTGTATGTATTACAAACGTACGGCCTTGCTCCGTTATGAATGCTTTCATGGACTTCAAGATAACCTTTTCGACAGAATGCCTTGTTACATAATTTGCAAACATATGGTTTCTCGCCACTGTGAATTATCTCATGACCCTTAAGATTGCTTAAGTCTCTGAATGCCTTTGTGCATATTTTGCAGACATATGGCTTTGCTCCAGAATGAATTCTCTCATGGCGTTTAAGACTGCTTGAACGACTGAATGCTTTATTGCATGTTTTACAAACACACAGCTTTTCTCCTGCATATGGTTTCTCGCCACTATGAATTTTCTCTCATGAACTTTAAGATGACTTTTTCGACTGCATGCCTTTCCACATAATTTGCAAACATATGGTTTCTCCCCACTGTGAATTTTCTCATGGACTTTAAGATAACTTTTTCGATTGTATGCTCTGGCGCACAATTTGCAAACATATGGTTTCTTACCAGCATGAATTCCTTCATGTCGTTTAAGATCACCTTTTAGACAAAATGCCTTCTGACATAATTTGCAAACATATGGTTTCTCACCTGTGTGAATTCTTTCATGAACTTTAAGTTGACTTGTGCGAGTGAATGTTTTGCCACATATGTTGCAGCTATGTAATCTTTCCATAGTCTGCAGATGTCTACAGTTTCTATGATTTTCTAGTTGATTTACATATATTGATACATTTTCAATAAGACAAACGGTTTTTATTCGCAGGTAATGAAAACTGTCTGAATTAAAAATTGATCTTCTTTCATGAATTAAAGCCTTTGCTCCTGCAAATAGAAATATTGTAAAACATAAGATATTTTTATTCGTTTTAAGAGAAAGTAAGAACAATCAGATTATGATACAGATTTAATATAACTGTAAGCAATGTTATGTATGGATGTTTGTTTTTCTCCATCCAGTCGCATTGCTTGTTTAACCACATTTATTTTGCTGCTTTGCATTCTTTCCTTATTAAATTATTAAGCAGTTGATATTTCTCTTTGTCTGTTGCTTTCACCTTCCTTCTTTCTTCCATTAAGCCCAGGATTTCTTGAGTCATCCACTGTTGTTTGGCTTTTGTTTTGGTCTTTGGTACTAGACTTTCTGTTGTGTTGATTAGTGCCTCTTTGTAAATTTTCCATTTTGTGTTTACCTCTTCTGTCTGGTCCATCTCTTTGAATCTATTTGTCATTTGTTGTTTATATTCTTCTGCATTTTTGTTCAATCTTCTCCAGTTCTTTCCAGTCATACCTTTCTTGTCCTGACCTTTTCTTCGTCTTCTTCAGTTTTACTTTCATGTTTGCCACGACTGGTACATGGTCGCTGTCGTAATCTGCCCCCGGGTAGCTTTTTGACTGCGTGACCGAATTTCTGTATCTCTGATTGATAGTTATAGAATCTATCTGGTTCCTGCTCCTGTCTCCCGGACTTTTCCATGTTCACGTCCTTCTTGGGTGGTTGCAGAACCATGTATTAGTTATTACCATTTCATTTCCCTCACACCACTCTACCCATCTTTCCCCTCTTTCATTTCTTGTTCCTAAACCGTGAGGGCCTGTTGTTTTCCCACTTTTTTGCTTGCCAACTTTTATTTTTTAAGTCCCCATTATTATTGTGTGACCTCCTGTGATTTGCATATTTCTTTTGCCTTTTCCAATTGTTCATAGAAAAATTGCTAGGGGCGATGAAAGACTTAAATTCCAAATGAAAACAACAGTAATTTTAGCACTTCCGCGTTTAGTATATTCTGCCTGGCCACCCACAAATCAGCCATAATGGTAGTAGAATAAAATTTCAAATATCGGATGAAAAGTGCAGATAGTCAGGTATGATGGCGATGCACCACAGTTTCCAGTGTTTCTCTGAAAAGACTGCCAAAGCCCAATAGGGGAAAAACTTGGAATAACTTCTTGTGGTCTTTGCATGAAAGGCAGACTGTCACAACATAATTACTGCGGGGCCAGGAAAACAACTATGGGGCCGTGGTCCCTGTAGTTTACATGCTAAAAACACATTAAAGAAGCATAAGGAAAGAGGATTAGACAAACCGTGTATGAAGATATAATGAAAAGTACACAATTGGTTATATGTACATAGAAGACATAATAGGTGAAGATGTAAAAGAAATAGGGAAGAATTAGAATCAATTATACCAAGACAAAAGACAATTAAGAAAAAGCTCCTTTGGGTCATCAAATAAAGAAATGAACAAAAATATGCATTAACAAATCAAAGTGGCACCAAAATATGATGAAAATTCTCAATGCACGGGATCATGTGACTCTAAAATATTGCAGACAACAAAAGAAACAATTAAACAGTAATATTTGATTCGAAATAAGCAAAATGAATTCAAATAATAATTATGCACTTCTATAACACCATTTATACGCTCTGAAGGTATCAATCGATGGCACTTCAAATTCATCAGCAAAATGGACAGGTTATTCAAAGAAATGTCTTATCCCTCATTACCGTACTCCTCATTGCATATTCCAGCTTTTTCCCAATTTCAAAATGTATTAAAACTAAATTTCTAAAACAAAATGCCACTGAACCAGAAAGGAAGATGCAATTTAAGCCTTATGGATAACGTAATATCTAACCAAAGTCACTTAATAGGTGACTTTAATTAAGCACATGAGGATTCATTTAAAACAATCTGATAAAAGAAACCTCATAAAAAACACGAAAGAGAGGATGCAATCATTTCAATTTAACTCAGATGACCATTTATTTGAGAAGGTGAAGGTAAGACAAACTTTAGAAACAGTTCCCATAAAACATTTGGATCAAAATGAACAAAGTGTTTTGAATGAGAAAATAAAATATGAATTATACACTTTTGCAAAGTACCATTTCTAATACTTTAAAGGTATCAATTGATGGTTCTTCAAATTCATCAGCAAAAGACCAGGTCGTTCCAGGAATCAGTCAGTGAGAAAGCGAGAAAGAGCTATGGAGGATATTTTCATTTAAACATATGAGCTTTTAGTATAGAACAGATCAATTCCTTAAAAGAATATTTGTTGCCTCGAGCGAGGCAAGCCTGCACTGCGAGCAAAGCTCGTGCAGCGAGCGAGCCGAGCCCGTGCGTTCTAGTGAGATTCTAAACTAGTCCCAGACAACAAGAACAATGATACATAGGCTGAGATCTTTTGATAGGAACTTTTACTGCTGTTGGCATAGAAGCTATAACACTGAGGCCAAATTCATTCTTTTGAAGTTGAAAAACTCTCTTCAAGACACTACAATGCATTCCCTTAGGGGCTGTCCATTAATTATGTCAACAATTTTTGGACAATTTTTGACCCCCTTTGTCAACAACTGTCAACTTTCAGTGACCCCATATAATTATATAAAAATGTTGACCCGCCCATGCTAAGACCAGTGACGGGCCCTCTAAAAAGTTTAGAAGGTTATTATTGTTGCAGCGATCTTTTGTCCATCAAGTGTCATTATGTGGTGTTGATGACCTACTTTTTGCTTACAAGTCTTTCCTTTGTAATAAATATGTATTCCATTAAATTTCCTATTTTGTATAATTTGTAAACAAAATTGGTAATCCTGCAGTTTAGGTGCGCCAATTATTTTATTAGTTTATAACATCACTACGCGCATGAAATTACAACAGATGTGTGATCTGAAATGACTTCAGCCTCATGTTTTATTAAAACTTGTGGCATATCGTGTGACCAACTGTACATCATTATGATAACTTGTTTAAGAGTGAGGTGATTGGTCGCGAAAAAAGAACCATCTCTTATTGACTTTCTGCTTTTGCATGTCGCACAGTACCATTGTATGCCATCAATACTACCAGTATGTGCATTTGTGCGGCATGGTCGATCACAAGTGCTAAACAGATGATTGTTCCTTATTACACCATGTCTAACTAGCCACCGTATACAAGCGTCAGTTTCGGTGATTTCTGGTATCAACGTAGCCATATTCCAGATTTCATTTCTATCTTGTAATGGAATTACAGTATTCGGCGGCACAATATCCGTTGGTCCGCCCTCGTCTACCAGCCATTTTATATATTTGTTAAATGTTAAGAAAATGTTATTACGTTTATCAGACGTAATTCAAATAAAACCGGAAATGAACGTCAAACGGAAGCTAGTATACCCGCCATGTGATGTATTAAACGTGGATAAGTCAGCAAAATCTATACAAATAATAAAATAATTGACGCACCTAAACTGCAGGATTACCAAAAAATTAAATTGCTGACGTCAACTTCTCTAGACGCCCCTCCCCCTGCCAACAACTGTCAAACCTTTTCAAACTCCATCCCCTAATTTGTTGACGTAATTAATGGACAGCCCCTTACTTATCACATATGTTACGTTTGTTTTGAAACAACTGTCATCAATGTTCCTCTTCGTGACATAAATAATATCGAAACTTACATTACTTACAGCCGATAGTTAAACTTACATGAAAATTTTCGCCAAAAGTAAAATCCGAGCATTAATTTCAAACATCAAAAGTCTTTTCTTAAGAGAAAATGGCGTCGATCAGAATGTTTTCTAATGAAGAAATGAAAGCTGGACTAATATTTGAAATAAATTCGGCACATAAGAGTTGCATTATGATTAGGGCATAATAGATATTAAATGGTTCCAAGTTTCAACGATAAACCACATTTGAACTAAAGTGTGTAGATAGCTATTGTTCCAGTAATGACACCGTCCTAAGCCACAGTCTACAATACCTGAAGCAGATTTACGACCCACACGCTCATATCATCTTACCTCACTCTTTCACGACAACTGAATCAGTCATCCATGAAAATGTGCATTCGTACCTTCTCACATGCCTCACCTGAAGTTTGGTACTCGAACAAGGGCGCTATAGAAATCCACGAGATTTTACTTACTTACTTTAACTATATATGATTCTTGCTATCATTTTAAGCCGAACAATGAAAAATAACATTAGCAATATGTAATAATTACAGTGACGAAGTTTTCCATTCAAGTAAAATTTTACTGGTGTATTTTCCGTCGTTTAGTCACAACATTTAGGCCTACAGATTTCAACCAGACTAACTAACTACATAACTACACTCTAAGGGTGTGTAATTTAAGTCGTTAACCCTAACCCTATGTATCATTGTTCTTGTTGTCTGGGACTAGTTTAGAATCTCACTAGAACGCTTTGACGAAGGACAGTGAGGCTAGGGTTGTTACAGCTATGGGGGAAATGATTTTAGAAAAATGAAGGATTTAAACTTAGACCTGAAGACTTGAGGAGATAATGCAGGGATTATAGGAAATGAGGATTCAGAATTTATTGTGTGAAAGTGTCCAAGTCTGCGGAGGGAAGCTGGGATCGAGTTCCAGAGTTCAGGTGTGGCGTGGGAAGGCACGGTTGCAAATTTTTCAGGGATGATTGATTGAGTGGGCGTGACAGAGTGAGGTAAGATGATGAACGTGTGGGTCGAGGAGGCTGAGGGGTTAATAGTGACCTAAGGTAGACAGGTTTTGATGACTGAAGTGAGCTAAATGTAAGTGTTATTATCTTATATTGGATACGTTCAGTTATTTTAAGCCAATGTAATGATTTTAGTATGATATGATTAGTATGATGAGAGTGGTGTGGTGTAAAGGCTGAAAAGTACAGGCCCAAGAACAGATCCTTGAGGCACTCCAAAATCTACACTGTAAGATAGAGTAATTTGGCCGAGACAGGACTCTTGAAAAGACCGAGATTTAAGGTATTCTTTCTTATTGAATGATATATTCTCCAATGTGCATTTTATTTGAATCACTGTACATGAATTCAAAGAGATTAAAGAAATTTCCGTTTCTTGTCTACATATGATATTATCTTTGTTACTTTTAACGATGTTGGTTGTTCAATGTTCAAATAGCAGAGACAGCTACTAAATTTAATTAATATAATTTCAAGAGACAATTTGGAGCGGCAATTCGAAGAAGGACAATTCGAAGCAAAGTTTCACAGAGTTTAAATAAATGCTAATCTCGCCCAGACGGTTGGGTGATAACAATTGTCCGTGCCTTTGATTGCAGACTGTGTGCTAGATTACGAAAACTGGAATGCAATGGAGTGTTTGAGAGGATGTAGCCATAACATGGAATTTATTGAATTAACATTATCATTCAGCGAACTTCAATACAAAATGCCCAGTATCATTATTTGTAGACACGGACTACATATCATCAATTGTAAAACAGGTTGTATAACTTTATCGACAAATTTTTAAACAGTCATATTTTGAAACAGATTTACAACTGTATACAACTTTTGGCATTAGTTATAATAAATTCTTCCGCCAGGGCAATATTAGTCCGTCTCCAAATTGTCAGTCTCCGAATTGCCCGGTCACCATTACGTATAGTGATGGCACCATTTTGTATGAGAGGCCACATGGCTCTGAGTCTTGTGTAAGGAGTTAGCCACCTTTGATGATTGCAAACTTGAGGCCCATCGCATCAACCTACTCAAGGAAAACGTTGGCTCCGCAGAGAAAGACAGCTGACTGTGACCAGATGCTTCTCTTGTGACATCTTCTGGAGTGCCTAGACCCAGTGTTTTTTGCTCTTCAGAATACTAGAAAACTTAGATAGATCAAGGATCTATCATGTCCATGGCCTAGTCCTAGTAATATAAAATTAGTTCCTTCAAGCTAGAATAGTAATAGTAATAGTGATCTTTCAGTGATTTATAAATCATGATTGTAATGCTTTCATGACATAGGAAAATTTTTCTTACCCTTTTATACATATACTTTTTTAAAAATCAACTTTCAAAACAATACTAATGCACTTCTAATACAAATCTTCAATGAATCATATTTTTTCACATTTCAACCAATGAGCTCTACATTCATCCACACACAATATTCAAAACCTTATATCTGAGCTAATACTTATAACTTCTTTGCAGTAGTCCAAAATTACACAATAGTTAAAAATGATCAAACTGTTAAGATAGCATCTTAAAACAGCTATTGAAATTTTGAAATTGTATGAAATTAAGCCCCTTTGATCAAATTAATGTTGCATTGTAGAACATGACGAAATGTCAAACAATACACTTTCAGAAATGCAAAATTCTCCTCATTTTGATATCATGCAATATCTACGTTTAGAAACTGTCGTTAAACTATTTAATGTTATTTAACTAGGATCTCCATTCTGATCATAGACTTTAATATCACAAGACAGAGTCTATGGTGTCGAAAGTGATGCCAGTTTGCATTGGGTGTGTGTCAAGAAATGTTTACCACGCAGAATTGTGGAAAATTTTTGTACACTTTTGGCATGGATACCGTTTAGCCATTTAACTTATTTAAGGTGGACTATGTTTAAATATTGTGTTTAGGAATTGATCGTCGGATTAGATTTGATTACACGATTATTCTTTTGTTTCTCCATTCTTCGTTGTTCAATGTTTGGATAACATCGAATTATGCTAAATACATTACGATAGCGCTAAAGAAGTATGGGGTCTTCAAGATGTATGCAGGGTAAACATTTCTTGACACACACCCAATGCAAACTGGAGTCAACTTTAGTCTGAGGGCCATCTATATAGTACGTATGCAAATAGTCATATTTCAACCCCCTCTCCCGTTGCACACTGTACATTTTGGTCAACCCCTATGCGTACGTACTAATTAGTGACCCATGCATGGTGAAAATTAATTTTAGCCAACAAAAAGCATTTGTTTACTATTAAGTTAAAGGTTTTAATATTTAAATAACCGTGGGAAAAATAGTCAGGGCCTTTTGTTTGACCGTGAGAAAGTAATTTTGTTCAAATCAAATGTTTGTTTTAATATACCAGCCTTCATGAATTCTTTGAAAAAGAAAGAATAGTTTAATACCTCAAAAGAAAATAAAAGAACTAGAAATAGTGTTTCAGGAAACAGCATGGAATTGAAGTTATAGCAGATGACTGATAACTCTTTGGTACTGAGATTCAAAGACATTAGAGGAAAGCTTGATGACCACGTGACATGTCATCTAACATAGAGAAGAAATGGCTGCATGACTGAGTCATTTTACATGTATTGCTACATGCTACTGTCATGTGGGGACATTGGTTCCTTAGTAGCTTGTTATTTCTTTATTATATCGTGCAATGAAGTTGGAACTAAAAAAGTGCGTGCACGCTTCTTTGTAACTTAGCAACTTGGAAATAATATGTATTGGTTTTGCTTTGGAGAAAAAGAAATCCTTGATTATGAAATGTATGCACTCTAATTAAGGAGCCGTGATGCTTTAGAATTTAGAACTACCTACACTATTAACTGCTAGTCCTCAATACAATATACAAAGTGATCAGTGATGTCCGTAAAAACAATGATGTGTGTTAAAACAGACTTTTGATACAATTTTAATATTATTTCCCTTTCGTTAAATATTTGTTGAATTGAATAATTTGAATTAAGTGTAATAATGTTCAATACATGTATAAAGTTCTTTCTGTTTATAAGATAAATGATGTCCAAGTAAGACCCTATCTACTGGTTTCTACTGTTTGTTAGCTCATTCTTTTTAGATAAGGAATTTCTTTCATTGTCATTGACTGTTTCTTATTTATTTCTGATTTGAATTCTTTTTTGGTCTGATTTAAGAGATTGATGAATTCTTCTCCACTGTCAGTCAATGAAATTCCATTTATAGGAATGATCTTTCAAAACCATTTTAACAAATGACAGATATTAATTCAAAAGTGACAATCTCAGCAGCAAAACAGATTATGGTATTATTGACGCACCAGGCTAGATCAAACATTAGATGTATATATATATATACATATCTCCACCAGGGACTGTGTAGAGAGGCCGGAACGGTGGCGCGCGCGGAGGAGCGCGCGCGAGTGCGATATGGAAGTGGTAGCCGCAGCAGTAGGCGTCGGGTATAAAAACTAAGCGCGCAGGATAAAGGGGATCGGTGCCACGGAGTTGGTCAGAGGAGGGCACTGGAAATTCACGTGGTTTATGCGTGATTACCAATCGTTCAGAGTTACTGTTAATAGGGACTTTAGACGTCGGCGTTAGGAATCTTGAATAGTAGACACTGCGCTGCAAAGACATCGTTGAAACATAACAGATAAGGATAATTCGATATATGTGTATTAATATGGTGCATTGCATAACAATTTGCTTATTATATTCACTCTCTGAATGACATTAATAACTATTAATAACTATAAATTAGAATGGAGAATGTTGTAAAATGATGATAATAATAATAATACTTCATTAACTGTATCTTCTTGTGTTACACTAAACTAGACCTGCTTCACGAGTTGATCTCTACCCAGTGGTAATCCACTGGGCGAACCAGGACATTGACCGAACTGCCGGAGGAGCAAAGGACGGGAGGAAGGGAACCGGGACAGAGGGTGCAGCCCCCTTTAGTGCTACGGCGGGAGGGTCATCACAAGTGGTACCAGAAGTGAAAATTCTTGTTGGGGACAGAGACAGATAGTGAAGGCAGGCGCTAGAGAATATTGGGCAGATTTACAGTTGTTAATATTGTAAGGAAAGATTACAAAAGCTTTATGGCTTCACATACGCCTAGATTAACATCACAATCATCAATGCCGTTGCTAGCTATGGAAAGGATCCTGATGATCCTGAAATAAGCTTGGATGACCAACACAGATCACCGTTAAATAGCCCAAGACGAAGGGAGGGGACCTGTTCAGATTTGGCCCTCCCAGTCCAGTGGGCCCGGTGAGGATGGCCACTCGATGGCATATACAAGGGGATCATTATGGGGAGATCTACTCGATAGAGACGCCCCGCAAGCCCAAAGGGGGCAGTGATTAGAAGGGTCAGATCAGACCGGCCACCCCGTTGGAGCAACTGGGTCCGACGAGAAACACTGATTTTGTTCCGTTAGCACCGCTGAGGACTATCGGGGAACAAATGCTCGATAGAGACGCCCCACGGGTGGGAAGGAGAAGTCATCATAAGGTCCAGCCAGACTAGCCACTCCGTTACAGCCATTAAGGGAAGAGCGGGAAGCGCCACCCGAAAAGAAGCCTCACCTGTCTGCAGAGGAGGAAATGGCCGAGATTTATGAGGATAATGAAGGCAGGATCCGAAATGACTACCACCCCACCATCTGTCACTAAGAAGTGCGTTCAGACCCATAGCCCACCGAGCCATAAACCCGGGGGAATGGGGAAATGATGACCGACACACGATCAGAGATAGAGAGACTGATGCTATTTTATCATCACCAACCAGAAATCATTCAAATTAATCGACCCGTCGCCATCAGTCCGATTAGCCAGAATTTGCGTAATTATCGGAGGTGGGGACCATGGAAGATCAAGTGCACGATTGCGGGGGAAAGGCCCATTCCCAATCATTTTTATGATCGCAGAGTAGAGACCGATTATGACCACTCGGGGCGCAGGCAAACATTAGAGTCGCCCGCAGCCCGATTGAAACACACCAGGGAGGGCCAATTATGACACCCAGCTCGCCGATCGCCCGCTATTGTGCCGATTAGGCAAAATAACGGTGATTACTGGGAGAGGTCACGATAATGACCGAACAGGGGCGTCAGATTGCTGGCCACGGACCGAAATCTGAGGGAAAGGGGTCCACGAATCAATCCTGTCCGAGTGGAGTCAGACGGTATATCGGCAAGCACCGAAGATAGATCCCGTCCATGGATGA